>JAECXD010001611.1:0-53320 GCA_018151445.1 Zaprionus inermis | reverse complement strand
CCGTCCATCTGTTGCAACGCAAACTAGTCTCTCAGTTTTTGAGCTATCTTCATGAAACTTGGCATACAAGCTTATTATTGATGTAGGCTGTAAATAAGTCGGAACGAGCCAGATCGGACCGATATATCGTATAGCTGTCATAGAAGCTATCGGCCGATTTTTGTTGTTTTTCAAGATATTGCAACAAGATTTGGCAAATCCTATTCTTATTACGTTCTTAATGTGCTGTCATATAGCTGCCATAGGAACAAACGGCTGAAATCAGGGTTTTTGTATGCAAACCTGTTTTGTTTTTGGAAATACCGCACATTATCAATACTTTTTAATGTTATACAGTAACCCGCCCTTAGTTTTTCCATTTAAATATCTCAGACGTTTATATTATATAGCTGCTATAGGAACAATCAGTCAGTCCGTCTGTCTGTTGCAACTCAAATTAGTCCCCCAGTTATTGAGCTATCTTCACGAAACTTTGCTCACAAGCTTTTTATTTCTGCCCTCTTTAAATAAGTCGGAACGGGCCAGATCGGACTGATATATCGTATAGCTGTCATGGAGCCTATCGGCCGATTTTCGTTATATTTCAAGATATAGCTATCAGGCTTACCACATCCAAATCTAAGTGTGTCCCTAATAATAAAGTTCGAAATCGAACAAATGGAAATACCGCACATTATCAATACTTTTTAATGTTATACAGTAACCCGCCCTTAGTTTTTCCATTTAAATATCTCAGACGTTTATATTCTATAGCTGTTATAGGAACAATCAGTCAGTCCGTCTGTCTGTTGCAACTCAAATTAGTCCCCCCAGTTATTGAGCTATCTTCATGAAACTTTGCTCACAAGCTTCTTATTTCTGCCCTCTTTAAATAAGTCGGAACGGGCCAGATCGGACTGATATATCGTATAGCTGTCATGGAGCCTATCGGCCGACTTTCGTTATATTTCAAGATATAGCTATCAGGCTTACCACATCCAAATCTAAGTGTGTCCTTAATAATAAAGTTCGAAATCGAACTTTTATAACTTATAACGATCAACGATCGGCCTAATGAAGGTTCATGTTGCAATTTTATGGAAACCTGAGTACTATTACATGTAGCTGTTAAACAAAAAATCCTGTAGCTGTTATTCAAACGCATTTTTGAATGAGAACTTTCCAAATTTATTTATATTTTATGACCAACAGATCCTTTACAACACAAAGACATTTCCTCATAACATTTTGTGTTAAGTATATAAGAAATCCAGGTATGTACAAAAGCATTAAAAAGGTAGAATTATTTTTTTTCGAAGAAGGTGTTTGATTCATAGCCTTAATCAGGTAAAAATCTTGACTTCCTGTACTGTTATAATTGTTCAATAAATACCACAGAAACCAGCAGTAATCCAAATATATTTTATATTTTGTACAACTGCAAGGGTATGAAACCTTCGGCAAGCCGAAGGTAGCCTTGCTTTCTTGTTTTTTGTTTAAATTATTCCTGCTGCCAGTAGCTTATTACTTCACGTCAACCTAATCCAACACTATTTTCACGAGTCGTTGTGCGGTTACAACCTTTTTATACCCTTGCAGAGGGTATATTAATTTTAGCCAGAAGTTTGCAACGCACCTTAGGAGACATCTCCGACCCTATAAAGTATATATATTCTGAATCAGCATCACCAGAGGAGTCGAAAAATGGATGTCCGTCTGTCCGTCCGTCCGTCCGTCCGTCCGTCCGTCCGTCCGTCTGTTGCAACGCAAACTAGTCTCTCAGTTTTTGAGCTATCTTCATGAAACTTGGCACACAAGCATCTTATTGATGTAGGCTGTAAATAAGTTGGAACGAGCCAGATCGGACCGATATATCGTATAGCTGTCATAGAAGCTATCGGCCGATTTTTGTTGTTTTTCAAGATATTGCAACAAGATATGGCAAATCCTATTTTTATTACGTTATAAATGTGCTGTCAAAATTGTATCAAAATCGGACCAATTTAACATATAGCTGCCATAGGAACAATCGGCTGAAATCAGGGTTTTTGTAAGCAAACCTGTTTTGTTTTTGGAAATACCGCACATTATCAATACTTTTTAATGTTATACAGTAACCCGCTCTTAGTTTTTCCATTTAAATTTCTCAGACGTTTATATTCTATAGCTGTTATAGGAACAATCAGTCAGTCCGTCTGTCTGTTGCAACGCAATTGCGTTATTGAGCTATCTTCATGAAACTTTGCTCACAAACTTCTTATTTCTGCCCTCTTTAAATAAGTCGGAACGGGCCAGATCGGACTGATATATCGTATAGCTGTCATGGAGCCTACCGGCCGATTTTCGTTATATTTCAAGATATAGCTATCAGGCTTACCACATCCAAATCTAAGTGTGTCCCTAATAATAAAGTTCGAAATCGAACTTTTATAACTTATAACGATCAACGATCGGTCTAATGAAGGTTCATGTTGCAATTTTATGGAAACCTGAGCACTATTACATGTAGCTGTTAAACAAAAAATCATATAGCTGTCAAACGTATTTTTGAATAAGAACTTTCCAAATTTAGATTTTATGACCAACACATCCTTTACAACACAAAGACATTTCCTCATAACATTTTGTGTTAAGTATATAAGAAATTCAGGTATATACAAAAGCATTAAAAGGTAGAATTATTTTTTTTTAAGCAGGTGTTTGATTCATAGCCTTAATCAGGTAAAAATCTCGACTTCCTGTACTGTTATAATTGTTCAATAAATACAGCAATCATTTTATACATGTGATAAAAACCATTATGCGGGTGTGTTGGCAAAGTTTCAATAAGATCGGCCGATAAATAAGGATAAGATATTCAAGAAATAGTATTGCACTGTGGCCATGTGCTTATGTAGGTTTTTCCTAATGTCAGTACTCGAGTTCAACTCCAGCAGCAGACAACTTTTTTTAATTATGTGGCAACTTTTTGTATACCCTTGCAGAGGGTATATTAGTTTTAGCCAGAAGTTTGCAACGCACCTTAGGAGACATCTCCGACCCTATAAAGTATATATATTCTGAATAAGCATCACCAGAGGAGTCGAAAAATGGATGTCCGTCTGTCCGTCCGTCCGTCTGTTGCAACGCAAACTAGTCTCTCAGTTTTTGAGCTATCTTCATGAAAGCTTCTTATTGCTGTAGGCTGTAAATAAGTCGGAAAGAGCCAGATCGGACCGACATATCGAATAGCTGTCATAGAAGCTATCGACCGATTTTTGTGGTTTTTCAAGATATTGCAACAAGATTTGGCAAATCCTATTCTTATTACGTTCTTAATGTTCTGTCAAAATTGTATCAAAATCGGACCACTATAACATATAGCTGCCATAGGAACAATCGGCTGAAATCACGGTTTTCGTATGCAAACCTGTTTTGTTTTTGGAAATACCGCACATTTTCAATACTTTTTAATGTTATACAGTAACCCGCCCTTAGTTTTTCCTTTTAAATATCTCAGACGTTTATATTCTATAGCTGTTATAGGAACAATCAGTCAGTCCGTCTGTCTGTTGCAACGCAAATTAGTCCCCCAGTTATTGAGCTATCTTCATGAAACTTGCCACACAAGCTTATTATTGATGTAGGCTGTAAATAAGTCGGAACGAGCCAGATCGGACCGATATATCGTATAGCTGTCATAGAAGCTATCGGCCGATTTTTGATGTTTTTCAAGATATTGCAACAAGATTTGGCAAATCCTATTCTTATTACGTTCTTAATGTGCTGTCAAAATTGTATCAAAATCGGACCACTATAACATATAGCTGCCATAGGAACAATCGGCTGAAATCAGGGTTTTCGTATGCAAACCTGTTTTGTTTTTGGAAATACCGCACATTATCAATACTTTTTAATGTTATACAGTAACCCGCCCTTAGTTTTTCCATTTAAATATCTCAGACGTTTATATTCTATAGCTGTTATAGGAACAATCAGTCAGTCCGTCTGTCTGTTGCAACGCAAATTAGTCCCCCAGTTATTGAGCTATCTTCATGAAACTTGGCACCCAAGCTTATTATTGATGTAGGCTGTAAATAAGTCGGAACGAGCCAGATCGGACCGATATATCGTATAGCTGTCATAGAAGCTATCGGCCGATTTTTGTTGTTTTTCAAGATATTGCAACAAGATTTGGCAAATCCTATTCTTATTACGTTCTTAATGTGCTGTCATATAGCTGCCATAGGAACAATCGGCTGAAATCACGGTTTTCGTATGCAAACCTGTTTTGTTTTTGGAAATACCGCACATTATCAATACTTTTTAATGTTATACAGTAACCCGCACTTAGTTTTTCATTTTAAATATCTCAGACGTTTATATTCTATAGCTGTTATAGGAACAATCAGTCAGTCCGTCTGTCTGTTGCAACGCAAATTAGTCCCCCAGTTATTGAGCTATCTTCATGAATCTTTGCTCACAAGCTTCTTATTTCTGCCCTCTTTAAATAAGTCGGAACGGGCCAGATCGGACTGATATATCGTATAGCTGTCATGGAGCCTATCGGCCGATTTTCGTTATATTTCAAGATATAGCTATCAGGCTTACCACATCCAAATCTAAGTGTGTCCCTAATAATAAAGTTCGAAATCGAACTTTTATAACTTATAACGATCAACGATCGGCCTAATGAAGGTTCATGTTGCAATTTTATGGAAATCTGAGTACTATTACATGAAGCTGTTAAACAAAAAATCATATAGCTGTCAAACGCATTTTTTAATGAGAACTTTCCAAATTTAGATTTTATGACCAACAGATCCTTTACAACACAAAGACATTTCCTCATAACATTTTGTGTTAAGTATATAAGAAATCCAGGTATATACAAAAGCATTAAAAAGGTAGAATAATTTTTTTTCGAAGCAGGTGTTTGATTCATAGCCTTAATCAGGTAAAAATCTCGACTTCCTGTACTGTTATAATTGTTCAATAAATACCACAGAAACCAGCAGCAATCCAAATATATTTTATATTTTGTATAAATGCAAGGGTATGAAACCTTCGGCAAGCCGAAGGTAGCCATGCTTTCTTGTTTTTAATTATGTGCACCGTAAATATTCATAGTGCAATTTTATCGGTCATTTTAGTATATTGATTGAATATGAGATCGCAACAATAACTTTTTTTAATTATGTGGCAACTTTTTGTATACCCTTGCAGAGGGTATATTAGTTTTAGCCAGAAGTTTGCAACGCACCTTAGGAGACATCTCCGACCCTATAAAGTATATATATTCTGAATCAGCATCACCAGAGGAGTCGAAAAATGGATGTCCGTCTGTCCGTCCGTCCGTCCGTCTGTTGCAACGCAAACTAGTCTCTCAGTTTTTGAGCTATCTTCATGAAACTTGGCATACAAGCTTCTTATTGCTGTAGGCTGTAAATAAGTCGGAACGAGCCAGATCGGACCGATATATCGTATAGCTGTCATAGAAGCTATCGGCCGATTTTTGTTGTTTTTCAAGATATTGCAACAAGATTTGGCAAATCCTATTCTTATTACGTTCTTAATGTGCTGTTAAAATTATATCAAAATCGGACCACTATAACATATAGCTGCCATAGGAACAATCGGCTGAAATCAGGGTTTTTGTATGCAAACCTGTTTTGTTTTTGGAAATACCGCACATTATCAATACTTTTTAATATTATACAGTAACCCGCCCTTAGTTTTTCCATTTAAATATCTGAGACGTTTATATTCTATAGCTGTTATATTAACAATCAGTCAGTCCGTCTGTCTGTTGCAACTCAAATTAGTCCCCCAGTTATTGAGCTATCTTCATGAAACTTGCCACACAAGCTTATTATTGATGTAGGCTGTAAATAAGTCGGAACGAGCCAGATCGGACCGATATATCGTATAGCTGTCATAGAAGCTATCGGCCGATTTTTGATGTTTTTCAAGATATTGCAACAAGATTTGGCAAATCCTATTCTTATTACGTTCTTAATGTGCTGTCAAAATTGTATCAAAATCGGACCACTATAACATATAGCTGCCATAGGAACAATCGGCTGAAATCAGGGTTTTCGTATGCAAACCTGTTTTGTTTTTGGAAATACCGCACATTATCAATACTTTTTAATGTTATACAGTAACCCGCCCTTAGTTTTTCCATTTAAATATCTCAGACGTTTATATTCTATAGCTGTTATAGGAACAATCAATCAGTCCGTCTGTCTGTTCCAACGCAAATTAGTCCCCCAGTTATTGAGCTATCTTCATGAAACTTGGCACCCAAGCTTATTATTGATGTAGGCTGTAAATAAGTCGGAACGAGCCAGATCGGACCGATATATCGTATAGCTGTCATAGAAGCTATCGGCCGATTTTTGTTGTTTTTCAAGATATTGCAACAAGATTTGGCAAATCCTATTCTTATTACGTTCTTAATGTGCTGTCATATAGCTGCCATAGGAACAATCGGCTGAAATCAGGGTTTTCGTATGCAAACCTGTTTTGTTTTTGGAAATACCGCACATTATCAATACTTTTTAATGTTATACAGTAACCGGCCCTTAGTTTTTCCATTTAAATATCTCAGACGTTTATATTCTATAGCTGTTATAGGAACAATCAGTCAGTCCGTCTGTCTGTTGCAACGCAAATTAGTCCCCCAGTTATTGAGCTATCTTCATGAAACTTGGCACCCAAGCTTATTATTGATGTAGGCTGTAAATAAGTCGGAACGAGCCAGATCGGACCGATATATCGTATAGCTGTCATAGAAGCTATCGGCCGATTTTTGTTGTTTTTCAAGATATTGCAACAAGATTTGGCAAATCCTATTCTTATTACGTTCTTAATGTGCTGTCAAAATTGTATCAAAAATCTGACCAATTTAACATATAGCTGCCATAGGAACAATCGGCTGAAATCAGGGTTTTTGTATGCAAACCTGTTTTGTTTTTGGAAATACCGCACATTATCAATACTTTTTAATGTTATACAGTAACCCGCCCTTAGTTTTTCCATTTAAATATCTGAGACGTTTATATTCTATAGCTGTTATAGGAACAATCAGTAAGTCCGTCCGTCTGTTGCAACGCAAACTAGTCTCTCAGTTTTTGAGCTATCTTCATGAAACTTGGCACACAAGCTTCTTATTGCTGTAGGCTATAAATAAGTCAGAACGAACGAGCCAGATCGGACCGATATATCGTATAGCTGTCATAGAAGCTATCGGCCGAATTTTGTTGTTTTTCAAGATATTGCAACAAGATTTGGCAAATCCTATTCTTATTACGTTCTTAATGTACTGTCAAAATTGTATCAAAATCGGACCACTATAACATATAGCTGCCATAGGAACAATCGGCTGAAATCAGGGTTTTTGTATGCAAACCTGTTTTGTTTTTGGAAATACCGCACATTAGCTTATTATTGATATTGATATATCGTATAGCTGTCATAGAAGCTATCGGCCGAATTTTGTTGTTTTTCAAGATATTGCAACAAGATTTGGCAAATCCTATTCTTATTACGTTCTTAATGTACTGTCAAAATTGTATCAAAATCGGACCACTATAACATATAGCTGCCATAGGAACAATCGGCTGAAATCAGGGTTTTTGTATGCAAACCTGTTTTGTTTTTGGAAATACCGCACATTATCAATACTTTTTAATGTTATACAGTAACCCGCCCTTAGTTTTTCCATTTAAATATCTCAGACGTTTATATTCTATAGCTGTTATAGGAACAATCAGTCAGTCCGTCTGTCTGTTGAAACTCAAATTAGTACCCCAGTTATTGAGCTATCTTCATGAAACTTTGCTCACAAGCTTCTTATTTCTGCCCTCTTTAAATAAGTCGGAACGAGCCAGATCGGACCGATATATCGTATAGCTGTCATAGAAGCTATCGGCCGATTTTTGTTGTTTTTCAAGATATTGCAACAAGATTTGGCAAATCCTATTCTTATTACGTTCTTAATGTACTGTCAAAATTGTATCAAAATCGGACCACTATAACATATAGCTGCCATAGGAACAATCGGCTGAAATCAGGGTTTTTGTATGCAAACCTGTTTTGTTTTTGGAAATACCGCACATTATCAATACTTTTTAATGTTATACAGTAACCCGCCCTTAGTTTTTCCATTTAAATATCTCAGACGTTTATATTCTATAGCTGTTATAGGAACAATCAGTCAGTCCGTCTGTCTGTTGCAACGCAAATTAGTCCCCCCAGTTATTGAGCTATCTTCATGAAACTTGGCACCCAAGCTTATTATTGATGTAGGCTGTAAATAAGTCGGAACGAGCCAGATCGGACCGATATATCGTATAGCTGTCATAGAAGCTATCGGCCGATTTTTGTTGTTTTTCAAGATATTGCAACAAGATTTGGCAAATCCTATTCTTATTACGTTCTTAATGTGCTGTCATATAGCTGCCATAGGAACAATCGGCTGAAATCACGGTTTTCGTATGCAAACCTGTTTTGTTTTTGGAAATACCGCACATTATCAATACTTTTTAATGTTATACAGTAACCCGCCCTTAGTTTTTCCATTTAAATATCTGAGACGTTTATATTCTATAGCTGTTATAGGAACAATCAGTAAGTCCGTCCGTCTGTTGCAACGCAAACTAGTCTCTCAGTTTTTGAGCTATCTTCATGAAACTTGGCACACAAGCTTCTTATTGCTGTAGGCTATAAATAAGTCAGAACGAACGAGCCAGATCGGACCGATATATCGTATAGCTGTCATAGAAGCTATCGGCCGAATTTTGTTGTTTTTCAAGATATTGCAACAAGATTTGGCAAATCCTATTCTTATTACGTTCTTAATGTACTGTCAAAATTGTATCAAAATCGGACCACTATAACATATAGCTGCCATAGGAACAATCGGCTGAAATCAGGGTTTTTGTATGCAAACCTGTTTTGTTTTTGGAAATACCGCACATTAGCTTATTATTGATATTGATATATCGTATAGCTGTCATAGAAGCTATCGGCCGAATTTTGTTGTTTTTCAAGATATTGCAACAAGATTTGGCAAATCCTATTCTTATTACGTTCTTAATGTACTGTCAAAATTGTATCAAAATCGGACCACTATAACATATAGCTGCCATAGGAACAATCGGCTGAAATCAGGGTTTTTGTATGCAAACCTGTTTTGTTTTTGGAAATACCGCACATTATCAATACTTTTTAATGTTATACAGTAACCCGCCCTTAGTTTTTCCATTTAAATATCTCAGACGTTTATATTCTATAGCTGTTATAGGAACAATCAGTCAGTCCGTCTGTCTGTTGAAACTCAAATTAGTACCCCAGTTATTGAGCTATCTTCATGAAACTTTGCTCACAAGCTTCTTATTTCTGCCCTCTTTAAATAAGTCGGAACGAGCCAGATCGGACCGATATATCGTATAGCTGTCATAGAAGCTATCGGCCGATTTTTGTTGTTTTTCAAGATATTGCAAAAGGATATGGCAAATCCTATTCTTATTACGTTCTTAATGTGCTGTCAAAATTGTATCAAAATCGGACCAATTTAACATATAGCTGTCATAGGAACAATCGGCTGAAATCAGGGTTTTTGTATGCAAACCTGTTTTGTTTTTGGAAATACCGCACATTATCAATACTTTTTAATGTTATACAGTAACCCGCCCTTAGTTTTTCCATTTAAATATCTCAGACGTTTATATTATATAGCTGCTATAGGAACAATCAGTCAGTCCGTCTGTCTGTTGCAACTCAAATTAGTACCCCAGTTATTGAGCTATCTTCATGAAACTTTGCTCACAAGCTTCTTATTTCTGCCCTCTTTAAATAAGTCGGAACGGGCCAGATCGGACTGATATATCGTATAGCTGTCATGGAGCCTATCGGCCGATTTTCGTTATATTTCAAGATATAGCTATCAGGCTTATCACATCCAAATCTAAGTGTGTCCCTAATAATAAAGTTCGAAATCGAACTTTTATAACTTATAACGATCAACGATCGGCCTAATGAAGGTTCATGTTGCAATTTTATGGAAACCTGAGTACTATTACATGTAGCTGTTAAACAAAAAATCCTGTAGCTGTTATTCAAACGCATTTTTGAATGAGAACTTTCCAAATTTATTTATATTTTATGACCAACAGATCCTTTACAACACAAAGACATTTCCTCATAACATTTTGTGTTAAGTATATAAGAAATCCAGGTATGTACAAAAGCATTAAAAAGGTAGAATTATTTTTTTTCGAAGAAGGTGTTTGATTCATAGCCTTAATCAGGTAAAAATCTTGACTTCCTGTACTGTTATAATTGTTCAATAAATACCACAGAAACCAGCAGTAATCCAAATATATTTTATATTTTGTACAACTGCAAGGGTATGAAACCTTCGGCAAGCCGAAGGTAGCCTTGCTTTCTTGTTTTTAATTATTTGGCAACTTTTTTTATACCCTTGCAGAGGGTATATTAATTTTAGCCAGAAGTTTGCAACGCACCTTAGGAGACATCTCCGACCCTATAAAGTATATATATTCTGAATTAGCATCACCAGAGGAGTCGAAAAATGGATGTCCGTCTGTCCGTCCGTCCGTCCGTCCGTCCGTTCGTCCGTCTGCTGCAACGCAAACTAGTCTCTCAGTTTTTGAGCTATCTTCATGAAACTTGGCACACAAGCTTCTTATTGTTGTAGGCTGTAAATAAGTCGGAACGAGCCAGATCGGACCGATATATCGTATAGCTGTCATAGAAGCTATCGGCCGATTTTTGTTGTTTTTCAAGATATTGCAACAAGATTTGGCAAATCCTATTCTTATTACGTTCTTAATGTGCTGTCAAAATTATATCAAAATCGGACCACTATAACATATAGCTGCCATAGGAACAATCGGCTGAAATCAGGGTTTTTGTATGCAAACCTGTTTTGTTTTTTGGAAATACCGCACATTATCAATACTTTTTAATGTTATACAGTATCCCGCCCTTAGGTTTTCCATTTAAATATCTCAGACGTTTATATTCTATAGCTGTTATAGGAACAATCAGTCAGTCCGTCTGTCTGTTGCAACGCAAATTAGTCCCCCAGTTATTTAGCTATCTTCATGAAACTTGGCACCCAAGCTTATTATTGATGTAGGCTGTAAATAAGTCGGAACGAGCCAGATCGGACCGATATATCGTATAGCTGTCATAGAAGCTATCGGCCGATTTTTGTTGTTTTTCAAGATATTGCAACAAGATTTGGCAAATCCTATTCTTATTACGTTCTTAATGTGCTGTCAAAATTGTATCAAAATCGGACCACTATAACATGTAGCTGCCATAGGAACAATCGGCTGAAATCAGGGTTTTTGTATGCAAACCTGTTTTGTTTTTGGAAATACCGCACATTATCAATACTTTTTAATGTTATACAGTAACCCGCCCTTAGTTTTTCCATTTAAATATCTCAGACGTTTATATTCTATAGCTGTTATAGGAACACTCAGTCAGTCCGCGTGTCTGTTGCAACTCAAATTAGTCCCCCAGTTATTGAGCTATCTTCATGAAACTTTGCTCATAAGCTTCTTATTTCTGCCCTCTTTAAATAAGTCGGAATGGGCCAGATCGGACTGATATATCGTATAGCTGTCATGGAGCCTACGGCCGATTTTCGTTATATTTCAAGATATAGCTATCAGGCTTATCACATCCAAATCTAAGTGTGTCCCTAATAATAAAGTTCGAAATCGAACTTTTATAACTTATAACGATCAACGATCGGCCTAATGAAGGTTCATGTTGCAATTTTATGGAAACCTGAGTACTAGTACATGTAGCTGTTAAACAAAAAATCCTGTAGCTGTTATTCAAACGCATTTTTAATGAGAACTTTCCAAATTTATTTATGTTTTATGACCAACAGATCCTTTACAACACAAAGACATTTCCTCATAACATTTTGTGTTAAGTATATAAGAAATCCAGGTATGTACAAAAGCATTAAAAAGGTAGAATTATTTTTTTTCGAAGCAGGTGTTTGATTCATAGCCTTAATCATTTAAAAATCTTGACTTCCTGTACTGTTATAATTGTTCAATAAATACCACAGAAACCAGCAGCAATCCAAATATATTTTATATTTTGTATAACTGCAAGGGTATGAAACCTTCGGCAAGCCGAAGGTAGCCTTGCTTTCTTGTTGTTTTTGGAAATACCGCACATTATCAATACTTTTTAATGTTATACAGTAACCTGCCCTTAGTTTTTCCATTTAAATATCTCAGACGTTTATATTCTATAGCTGTTATAGGAACAATCAGTCAGTCCGTCTGTCTGTTGCAACGCAAATTAGTCCCAGTTATTGAGCTATCTTCATGAAACTTTGCTCACAAGCTTCTTATTTCTGCCCTCTTTAAATAAGTCGGAATGGGCCAGATCGGACAGATATATCGTATAGCTGTCATGGAGCCTATCGGCCGACTTTCGTTATATTTCAAGATATAGCTATCAGGTTTACCACATCCAAATCTAAGTGTGTCCCTAATAATAAAGTTCGAAATCGAATTTTTATAACTTATAACGATCAACGATCGGCCTAATGAAGGTTCATGTTGCAATTTTATGGAAATCTGAGTACTATTACATGAAGCTGTTAAACAAAAAATCATATAGCTGTCAAACGCATTTTTGAATGAGAACTTTCCAAATTTAGATTTTATGACCAACAGATCCTTTACAACACAAAGACATTTCCTCATAACATTTTGTGTTAGGTATATAAGAAATCCAGGTATATACAAAAGCATTAAAAAGGTAGAATTATTTTTTTTTTTGAAGCAGGTGTTTGATTCATAGCCTTAATCAGGTAAAAATCTCGACTTCCTGTACTGTTATAATTGTTCAATAAATACCACAGAAACCAGCAGCAATCCAAATAAATTTTATATTTTGTATAACTGCAAGGGTATGTGCACCGAAAATATTCATAGTGCAATTTTATCGTTCATTGCGTAAGAAATGCAGTGGTCGAGTGGTGATGGAAGTTGACTGTTAAGCGGGAGGTCCGGAGTTCAACTCCTGGGTGCCGCTGCGTGCGACTTACATTTATTTTTTTTTGTATCTTATATTTTTTTATACCCTTGCAGAGGGTATATTAATTTTAGCCAGAAGTTTGCAACGCACCTTAGGAGACATCTCCGACCCTATAAAGTATATATATTCTGAATCAGCATCACCAGAGGAGTCGAAAAATGGATGTCCGTCCGTCCGTCCGTCTGTTGCAACGCAAACTAGTCTCTCAGTTTTTGAGCTATCTTCATGAAACTTGGCATACAAGCTTCTTATTGCTGTAGGCTGTAAATAAGTCGGAACGAGCCAGATCGGACCGATATATCGTATAGCTGTCATAGAAGCTATCGGCCTATTTTTGTTGTTTTTCAAGATATTGCAACAAGATTTGGCAAATCCTATTCTTATTACGTTCTTAATGTGCTGTTAAAATTATATCAAAATCGGACCACTATAACATATAGCTGCCATAGGAACAATCGGCTGAAATCAGGGTTTTTGTATGCAAACCTGTTTTGTTTTTGGAAATACCGCACATTATCAATACTTTTTAATATTATACAGTAACCCGCCCTTAGTTTTTCCATTTAAATATCTGAGACGTTTATATTCTATAGCTGTTATATTAACAATCAGTCAGTCCGTCTGTCTGTTGCAACTCAAATTAGTCCCCCAGTTATTGAGCTATCTTCATGAAACTTGCCACACAAGCTTATTATTGATGTAGGCTGTAAATAAGTCGGAACGAGCCAGATCGGACCGATATATCGTATAGCTGTCATAGAAGCTATCGGCCGATTTTTGATGTTTTTCAAGATATTGCAACAAGATTTGGCAAATCCTATTCTTATTACGTTCTTAATGTGCTGTCAAAATTGTATCAAAATCGGACCACTATAACATATAGCTGCCATAGGAACAATCGGCTGAAATCAGGGTTTTCGTATGCAAACCTGTTTTGTTTTTTGGAAATACCGCACATTATCAATACTTTTTAATGTTATACAGTAACCCGCCCTTAGTTTTTCCATTTAAATATCTCAGACGTTTATATTCTATAGCTGTTATAGGAACAATCAGTCAGTCCGTCTGTCTGTTGCAACGCAAATTAGTCCCCCCAGTTATTGAGCTATCTTCATGAAACTTGGCACCCAAGCTTATTATTGATGTAGGCTGTAAATAAGTCGGAACGAGCCAGATCGGACCGATATATCGTATAGCTGTCATAGAAGCTATCGGCCGATTTTTGTTGTTTTTCAAGATATTGCAACAAGATTTGGCAAATCCTATTCTTATTACGTTCTTAATGTGCTGTCATATAGCTGCCATAGGAACAATCGGATGAAATCAGGGTTTTCGTATGCAAACCTGTTTTGTTTTTTGGAAATACCGCACATTATCAATACTTTTTAATGTTATACAGTAACCCGCCCTTAGTTTTTCCATTTAAATATCTGAGACGTTTATATTCTATAGCTGTTATAGGAACAATCAGTCAGTCCGTCTGTCTGTTGCAACTCAAATTAGTCCCCCAGTTATTGAGCTATCTTCATGAAACTTGGCACACAAGCTTATTATTGATGTAGGCTGTAAATAAGTCGGAACGAGCCAGATCGGACCGATATATCGTATAGCTGTCATAGAAGCTATCGGCCGATTTTTGTTGTTTTTCAAGATATTGCAACAAGATTTGGCAAATCCTATTCTTATTACGTTCTTAATGTGCTGTCAAAATTGTATCAAAATCTGACCAATTTAACATATAGCTGCCATAGGAACAATCGGCTGAAATCAGGGTTTTTGTATGCAAACCTGTTTTGTTTTTTGGAAATACCGCACATTATCAATACTTTTTAATGTTATACAGTAACCCGCCCTTAGTTTTTCCATTTAAATATCTGAGACGTTTATATTCTATAGCTGTTATAGGAACAATCAGTAAGTCCGTCCGTCTGTTGCAACGCAAACTAGTCTCTCAGTTTTTGAGCTATCTTCATGAAACTTGGCACACAAGCTTCTTATTGCTGTAGGCTGTAAATAAGTCAGAACGAACGAGCCAGATCGGACCGATATATCGTATAGCTGTCATAGAAGCTATCGGCCGAATTTTGTTGTTTTTCAAGATATTGCAACAAGATTTGGCAAATCCTATTCTTATTACGTTCTTAATGTACTGTCAAAATTGTATCAAAATCGGACCACTATAACATATAGCTGCCATAGGAACAATCGGCTGAAATCAGGGTTTTTGTATGCAAACCTGTTTTGTTTTTGGAAATACCGCACATTAGCTTATTATTGATATTGATATATCGTATAGCTGTCATAGAAGCTATCGGCCGAATTTTGTTGTTTTTCAAGATATTGCAACAAGATTTGGCAAATCCTATTCTTATTACGTTCTTAATGTACTGTCAAAATTGTATCAAAATCGGACCACTATAACATATAGCTGCCATAGGAACAATCGGCTGAAATCAGGGTTTTTGTATGCAAACCTGTTTTGTTTTTTGGAAATACCGCACATTATCAATACTTTTTAATGTTATACAGTAACCCGCCCTTAGTTTTTCCATTTAAATATCTCAGACGTTTATATTCTATAGCTGTTATAGGAACAATCAGTCAGTCCGTCTGTCTGTTGAAACTCAAATTAGTACCCCAGTTATTGAGCTATCTTCATGAAACTTTGCTCACAAGCTTCTTATTTCTGCCCTCTTTAAATAAGTCGGAACGAGCCAGATCGGACCGATATATCGTATAGCTGTCATAGAAGCTATCGGCCGATTTTTGATGTTTTTCAAGATATTGCAACAAGATTTGGCAAATCCTATTCTTATTACGTTCTTAATGTGCTGTCAAAATTGTATAAAAATCGGACCAATTTAACATATAGCTGTCATAGGAACAATCGGCTGAAATCAGGGTTTTTGTATGCAAACCTGTTTTGTTTTTGGAAATACCGCACATTATCAATACTTTTTAATGTTATACAGTAACCCGCCCTTAGTTTTTCCATTTAAATATCTCAGACGTTTATATTATATAGCTGCTATAGGAACAATCAGTCAGTCCGTCTGTCTGTTGCAACTCAAATTAGTCCCCCAGTTATTGAGCTATCTTCACGAAACTTTGCTCACAAGCTTTTTATTTCTGCCCTCTTTAAATAAGTCGGAACGGGCCAGATCGGACTGATATATCGTATAGCTGTCATGGAGCCTATCGGCCGATTTTCGTTATATTTCAAGATATAGCTATCAGGCTTACCACATCCAAATCTAAGTGTGTCCCTAATAATAAAGTTCGAAATCGAACAAATGGAAATACCGCACATTATCAATACTTTTTAATGTTATACAGTAACCCGCCCTTAGTTTTTCCATTTAAATATCTCAGACGTTTATATTCTATAGCTGTTATAGGAACAATCAGTCAGTCCGTCTGTCTGTTGCAACTCAAATTAGTCCCCCCAGTTATTGAGCTATCTTCATGAAACTTTGCTCACAAGCTTCTTATTTCTGCCCTCTTTAAATAAGTCGGAACGGGCCAGATCGGACTGATATATCGTATAGCTGTCATGGAGCCTATCGGCCGACTTTCGTTATATTTCAAGATATAGCTATCAGGCTTACCACATCCAAATCTAAGTGTGTCCTTAATAATAAAGTTCGAAATCGAACTTTTATAACTTATAACGATCAACGATCGGCCTAATGAAGGTTCATGTTGCAATTTTATGGAAACCTGAGTACTATTACATGTAGCTGTTAAACAAAAAATCCTGTAGCTGTTATTCAAACGCATTTTTGAATGAGAACTTTCCAAATTTATTTATATTTTATGACCAACAGATCCTTTACAACACAAAGACATTTCCTCATAACATTTTGTGTTAAGTATATAAGAAATCCAGGTATGTACAAAAGCATTAAAAAGGTAGAATTATTTTTTTTCGAAGAAGGTGTTTGATTCATAGCCTTAATCAGGTAAAAATCTTGACTTCCTGTACTGTTATAATTGTTCAATAAATACCACAAATACCACCAGCAGTAATCCAAATATATTTTATATTTTGTACAACTGCAAGGGTATGAAACCTTCGGCAAGCCGAAGGTAGCCTTGCTTTCTTGTTTTTATTTTATTTTGTGTTGCAAAATTCAAAATAAATTTTTAGTATATTTAAAGCCACTTAGAATCGAAAGAGACATTGAGCAGCAACACAAAAAAGATATGTTGAGATGTATTGTGAGGCAGCATATATGTATGTATAATTTATAACTGCAAAGTAATAAAAGCAATGGACAACATCCAATAAGCATCGAGTGGAACTTGCATATTTAATTATACATAAGAACCCCACCGGTAATACGCTTACATACATAAAGGTATAGTACTAACTACAATTGTAAGTTGTACTACCCGTATGAAGCACAAGTTCAACTACGAACGTTTTAACCGCAACAACTTTAATATACGCTATTGGAGCTGGAATTACCGCGGCTGCTGGCACCAGACTTGCCCTCCAATAGGTCCTTGTTAAAGGATTTAAAGTGTACTCATTCCAATTACAGGGCCTCGGATATGAGTCCTGTATTGTTATTTTTCGTCACTACCTCCCCGAGCTGGGAGTGGGTAATTTACGCGCCTGCTGCCTTCCTTAGATGTGGTAGCCGTTTCTCAAGCTCCCTCTCCGGAACCGAACCCTGATTCCCCGTTACCCGTTGCAACCATGGTAGTCCTAGATACTACCATCAAAAGTTGATAGGGCAGACATTTGAAAGATCTGTCGTCGTTACAAGACCATACGATCTGCATGTTATCTAGAGTTCAACCAATGTAACGATCTTGCGATCGCTTGGTTTTAGCCTAATAAAAGCACACGTTCCAGAAGGTCCGTGTTTTAATTGCATGTATTAGCTCTAGAATTACCATAGTTATCCAAGTAACTGTTAACGATCTAAGGAACCATAACTGATATAATGAGCCTTTTGCGGTTTCACTTTTAATTCGTGTGTACTTAGACATGCATGGCTTAATCTTTGAAACAAGCATATAACTACTGGCAGGATCAACCAGAATAATATTTGAATTTTATGTAATTGTTTAATACATAAATATTATGAATTTCTTATATGTTAGAAAAAACATATCTCTATATTTTTGAAAATATATAAATAGATACGTAAATTTGACATATAAAACAAACGAGAACGGCTTTATTATATAGCTTACGTTTTCGATATTTTTATACCCGCTACTCGAAGAGTATAAGGGTATTATAACTTTGTGCCAACCGAAAATGTTTGTAACAGGCAGAAGGAGACATCTCCGACCCCATAAAGTATATATATTCTGAATCAGCATGAACAGCCGAGTCGATATAGCCATGTCCGTCTGTCCGTCTGTCCGTCTGTCCGTCTGTCCGTCTGTCCGTCTGTCCGTCTGTCCGTCTGTCTGTCCGTATGAAAACCTAGATCTCAGCTATTATAAGAGCTAGAGCTACCAAATTTGGAGACAATATGTGTTAATTATGCCCGCAGATCAAGTTTATTTTGGATTTTTGCCACGCCTCCATCCGCCCCCAAAAATCGATAATAAATCGATAATAGCTGCAAATATAGCTCTACAGCATTCATTTTTTATCCATGTGATAAAAACCACCATCCGGGCGTGTTGCGAAAGTTTCAATAAGATCGGCCGATAAATAAGGAAGATATTCAAGAAATAGTATTGCCTTGTGGCCATGTGCCTGTGTCGGTTTTTCCTAATGTTAGTACCCGAGTTCAACACCAGCAGCAGACAACTTTTTTTAATTATGTGGCAACTTTTTTTTAAATTATGTGGCAACTTTTTTTTTATAATTATGTGCACCGAAAATATAAATAGTGCAATTTTATCGGTCATTGTGTAAGAAATGCAGTGGTCGAGTGGTGATGGTAGTTGACTGTTAAGCGAGAGGTCCGGAGTTCAACTCCTGGGTGTGCCGCGGCGACTTAAATTTATTTTTTTTGTATCTTATATTTTTTTTTATTTTATAGTGTGTTGCAAAATTCAAAATAAATTTTTAGTATATTTAAAGCCACTTAGAATCGAAAGAGACATTGAGCAGCAACACAAAATACAAACGACAAATCTAATTAGATATGTTGAGATGTATTGTGAGGCAGCATATATGTATGTATGTATAGGCGTCTCTATCACACATGCATAATTTATAACTGCAGAGTAATAAAAGCAAAGGGCAACATCCAATAAGAATCGAGTGGAACTTGCATAGGCAAAACAAATTAGAGACGGAAAGAAATAAAAAGCAAGAACGCATTGTTCACATTTGGCACGTGTTTTTCCGAAGAATTGTAGCGGGTATATCACAGTCGAGTCAGCTCGACTGTAGCCTTTCCGACTTGTTAAAATTTAACATTTATTAAATCTATTGATAATCATTCAAAAATATCTTTATATGTACACTTACTTAATATAATTCATTCACACTTTTTTGTTTTAATTATATTAAATTAAAACTTTTAGTTTATTAGATAAATTAATATTTATCTATAAATATATAATTGACGCAAACTCAAATTATATATTTAATAGAACAACGGGACAACAATATTTGTTGGTTTATATAAGAATGTTTCATATTATACCCGCTACTCGAAGAGTATAAGGGTATTATAACTTTGTGCCAACCGAAAATGTTTGTAACGGGCAGAAGGAGACATCTCCGACCCCATAAAGTATATATATTCTGAATCAGCATGAACAGCCGAGTCGATATAGCCATGTCCGTCTGTCCGTCTGTCTGTCTGTCCGTCCGTATGAAAACCTAGAACTCAGCTATAATAAGAGCTAGAGCTGCCAAATTTGGGGACAATATGTGTTAATTCTGCACGCAGATCAAGTTTATTTTGGATTTTCGCCACGCCTCCATCCGCCCCCACAAATCGAAAAAAAGTCGATTGTAGCTGCAAATATAGCTCTACAGCAATCATTTTTTATGCATGTGATAAAAACCACCATGCGGGTGTGTTGGCAAAGTTTCAATAAGATCGGCCGATAAATAAGGAAAATATTCAAGAAATAGTATTGCACTGTGGCCATGTGCTTATGTCGGTTTTTCCTAATGTCAGTACCCGAGTTCAACTCCAGCAGCGGACAACTTTTTTTAATTATGTGGCAACTTTTTTTTAATTATGTGGCAACTTTTTTTTTAATTATGTGCACCGAAAATATTCATAGTGGAATTTTATCGGTCATTGCGGAAGAAATGCAGTGGTCGAGTGGTGATGGTAGTTGACTGTTAAGCGAGAGGTCCGGAGTTCAACTCCTGGGTGCCGCGGCGACTTTTATTTATTTTGGTTTGTATCTTATATTCTTATACCCGCTACTCGAAGAGTATAAGGGTATTATAACTTTGTGCCAACCGAAAATGTTTGTAACAGGCAGAAGGAGAAATCTCCGACCCCATAAAGTATATATATTCTGAATCAGCATGAACAGCCGAGTCGATATAGCCATGTCCGTCTGTCCGTCTGTCTGTCTGTCCGTCCGTATGAAAACCTAGATCTCAGCTATTATAAGAGCTAGAGCTACCAAATTTGGAGACAATATGTGTTAATTCTGCACGCAGATCAAGTTTATTTTGGATTTTTGCCACGCCTCCATCCGCCCCGATGAATCGAAAAAAAGTCGATTGTAGCTGCAAATATAGCTCTTTTTATATATCCTAATGTCAGTACCCGAGTTCAACTCCAGCAGCAGACAACTTTTTTATACCCGCTACTCGAAGAGTATAAGGGTATTATAACTTTGTGCCAACCGAAAATGTTTGTAACAGGCAGAAGGAGAAATCTCCGACCCCATAAAGTATATATATTCTGAATCAGCATGAACAGCCGAGTCGATATAGCCATGTCCGTCTGTCCGTCTGTCTGTCTGTCCGTCCGTATGAAAATCTAGATCTCAGCTATTATAAGAGCTAGAGCTGCCAAATTTGGAGACAATATGTGTTAATTCTGCACGCAGATCAAGTTTATTTTGGATTTTTGCCACGCCTCCATCCGCCTCCATAAATCGAAAAAAAAAATTCGATTTTAGCTGCAAATATAGCTCTACAGCAATCATTTTATACATGTGATAAAAACCACCATTCGGGTGTGTTGGCAAAGTTTCAATAAGATCGGCCGATAAATAAGGATAAGATATTCAAGAAATAGTATTGCACTGTGGCCTTGTGCTTATGTCAGTTTTTCCTAATGTCAGTACCCGAGTTCAACTCCAGTAGCAGACAACTTTTTTTTAATTATGTGGCAACTCTTTTTTTTAATTATGTGCACCGAAAATATTCATAGTGCAATTTTATCGGTCATCGCGTAAGAAATGCAGTGGTCGAGTGGTGATGGTAGTTGACTGTTAAGCGAGAGGTCCAGAGTTCAACTCCTGGGTGCCGCGGCGACTTATATTTACTTTTATACCCTTGCAGAGGGTATATTAATTTTAGCCAGAAGTTTGCAACGCACCTTAGGAGACATCTCCGACCCTATAAAGTATATATATTCTGAATCAGCATCACCAGAGGAGTCGAAATATGGATGTCCGTCTGTCCGTCCGTCCTTCCGTCCGTCTGTTGCAACGCAAACTAGTCTCTCAGTTTTTGAGCTATCTTCATGAAACTTGGCACACAAGCTTATTATTGCTGTAGGCTGTTAATAAGTCGGAACGAGCCAGATCGGACCGATATATCGTATAGCTGTCATGGAGCCTATCGGCCGATTTTCGTTATATTTCAAGATATAGCTATCAGGCTTACCACATCCAAATCTAAGTGTGTCTCTAATAATAAAGTTCGAAATCGAACTTTTATAACTTATAACGATCGGCCTAATGAAGGTTCATGTTGCAATTTTATGGAAATCTGAGTACTATTACATGTAGCTGTTAAACAAAAAATCATGTAGCTGTTATTCAAACGAATTTTTGAATGAGAACTTTCCAAATTTATTTATATTTTATGACCAACAGATCCTTTACAACACAAAGACATTTCCTCATAACATTTTGTGTTAAGTATATAAGAAATCCATGTATGTACAAAAGCATTAAAAAGGTAGAATTATTTTTTTTCGAAGCAGGTGTTTGATTCATAGCCTTAATCAGGTAAAAATCTTGACTTCCTGTACTGTTATAATTGTTCAATAAATACCACAGAAACCAGCAGCAATCCAAATATATTTTATATTTTGTATAACTGCAAGGGTATGAAACCTTCGGCAAGCCGAAGGTAGCCTTGCTTTCTTGTTTTTTATTTTATAGTGTGTTGCAAATTTCAAAATAAAATAAAAAATATTTAAAGCCACTTAGAATCGAAAGACACTTTGAGCAGCAACACAAAAAACAAACGACAAATCTAATTAGATACGGTGAGATGTATTGTGAGGCAGCATATATGTATGTATGTATAGGCGTCTCTTTCACACATGCATAATTTATAACTGCAAAGTAATAAAAGCAAAGGGCAACATCCAATAAGAATCGAGTGGAACTTGCAAAACAAATTAGAGACGGAAAGAAATAAAAAGCAAGAACGCATTGTTCACATTTGGCACGTGTTTTTCCGAAGAATTGTAGCGGGTATATCAGAGTCGAGTCAGCTCGACTGTAGCCTTTCCGACTTGTCTTTATATATTGTGTGCTAACAAAAGTCGGGTTTGTTTTAGTTTTCTCATGTTAAAGCTAGTCCATAATCGCTTTTAAGCTATCAAATTAAAGTTTCTACAACTTATTACAAAATAAGTCGAGCTAAGAAACAAGACGATTCATGATTGTTTAAACCTAGCACGTACCACTTAAGTAAACGGACTCGTCCGCAAGTTAATTATTGGAAAGCGATTCATGAAGTAGAATGCAGGACATTTGGAATGGGTTCTTGTTCACGCTGTGTGCGGGAGGCTTTCATAAAGGGAACACACAACTCCAGGCCATGTCTTTAAAATTTGGAGGCGTGGATAGAGTCGCTCTAACGTGGCGAAACGTCCCACGTCCCACGTATTGCGTCAAATCGCAATAAATATCTGAATTCATCGACTTTATGTATGTCCATAATACACCCTCAAATTTCATCAAAATCGGACCACTATAACAAATAGCTGCCATAGAAATAATCGGCCGTAATGAGTTGTTGGTATGAAATCATTCATTCATTTGACCATTAATCTTTATTAATTTGTATCACTTTAATAAACTGTCGGTTTTGTTTTTGCTTTTCATAAATCTTTCTTCTCTTCAAAGTGGACGGGCGCGTTTTTTGTGCTCCACGCTTTTACCTAATGCTTTGCAAACAATCGGCGTTTGTCATCAAATAATTATAATTTAAAATAATTGAAAGATATTCGTTCACATTCGTGGGTGCATGCCTGCTGTTTTTACCCACTGGTTTGACTCAATTTAATTAAACTTTGAAACTATTATATTATTCTACTTCCAATTGTTATACCCTTGCAGAGGGTATATTTATTTTAGCCAGAAGTTTGCAACGCACCTTAGGAGACATCTCCGACCCTATAAAGTATATATATTCTGAATCAGCATCACCAGAGGAGTCGAAAAATGGATGTCCGTCCGTCCGTCCGTCTGTCTCTCAGTTTTTGAGCTATCTTCATGAAACTTGGCTTCTTATTGCTGTAGGCTGTAAATAAGTTGGAACGAGCCAGATCGGACCGATATATCGTATAGCTGTCATAGAAGCTATCGGCCGATTTTTGTTGTTTTTCAAGATATTGCAACAAGATCAAATCTTATTCTTATTACTTTCTTAATGTGCTGTCAAAATTATATCAAAATCGGACCACTATAACATATAGCTGCCATAGGAACAATCGGCTAAAATCAGGGTTTTTATATGCAAACCTTTTTTGTTTTTGGAAATACCGCACATTATCAATACTTTTTAATGTTATACAGTAACCCGCCCTTAGTTTTTCCATTTAAATATCTCAGACGTTTATATTCTATAGCTGTTATAGGAACAATCAGTCGGTCCGTCTGTCTGTTGCAACGCAAATTAGTCCCCCAGTTATTGAGCTATCTTCATGAAACTTTGCTCACAAGCTTCTTATTTCTGCCCTCTTTAAATAAGTCGGAATGGGCCAGATCGGACTGATATATCGTATAGCTGTCATGGAGCCTATCGGCCGATTTTCGTTATATTTCAAGATATAGCTATCAGGCTTACCACATCCAAATCTAAGTGTGTCTCTAATAATAAAGTTCGAAATCGAACTTTTATAACTTATAACGATCGGCCTAATGAAGGTTCATGTTGCAATTTTATGGAAATCTGAGTACTATTACACGTAGCTGTTAAACAAAAAATCATATAGCTGTCAAACGCATTTTTGAATGAAAACTTTCCAAATTTAGATTTTATGACCAACAGATCCTTTACAACACAAAGACATTTCCTCATAACATTTTGTGTTAAGTATATAAGAAATCCAGGTATATACAAAAGCATTAAAAATGTAGAATTATTTTTTTTCGAAGCAGGTGTTTGATTCATTGCCGGAATCAGGTAAAAATCTTGACTTCCTGCACTGTTATAATTGTTCAATAAATACCACAGAAACCAGCAGCAATCCAAATATATTTTATATTTTGTATAACTGCAAGGGTATGAAACCTTCGGCAAGCCGAAGGTAGCCTTGCTTTCTGGTTTTTGTTATTTTTTTCTGCTCTTCGTTTTTCAGAGCGCAATTGTTTTTATTGTGTTCCTATTTTTCTTCGCTATTCAGGTGACGGTTGTTTAATAGCTAAAAGCTATTAAATCAGTCACCCAAGTGTTTAAATCTGATCTTACATCTCAAGATGTAACGGCTTATATTGAAGCCAAAATACTAGCTGTCGAGCTGAAAGTGGAAAAATTTGTCATATGAGAGATATCGTCCATTAAAATGAGTGTCCCTGCCATTATATGTACTCCCAAATTTTGGCCAGAACATGTAATGGTTAAAGAATTTGACGCGAAAAAGAAAAAGGAATCGGAAACTGATTGCTCTTTCACTACCAATCCAAGAAACGTCGACTCAAAAACAAAATGCAAAAAACTAAGTGCTACTTTTCTTCGTACATACCAAAACGATAGAGGATTATGTACAAAATTTTCTAATTTAATCATAAACAGCTTTTTTTTACCTCCCATGTTTTTGTGTTACTGTTAAAACCGGATATTTTAAGCACAGAAGTTTTACCAAGTAAGTATACAACCTACAGGCTTGATCGACCTGGCCGACGTGGTGGAGTTCTGATTGCAGTAAACTCCGTCATAACATCGGAACTTTTTCAACCGGAGGTTCAACATTATATTGAATTTATTTGTGGAAAATTACACTTCCCGGGTTTTTTCTGTTTTATAACCTGTTCATATATTCCGCCGTCATCGGAATTGCCAGTCTATTTGCAACACTTGTCTGCAATAAAGACTGTTTTCAACCTGTCATGAGACAGGGATCATTTTATAGTCCTTGGTGACTTTAATATTCCTAAATGTGACACCTAGTGTTGATGACACTTATTTATTGCCTTCTCAGCAGCATATTCAACGGTCTATCTATATGTCATTGTCACAGGTCAATCATGTCGAAAACTTTAGAAACAGATCCTTGGATTTATGCTTCGTATCTGATCCATCTAGGGTGTCCCAAAAAAGGACTCAACCACTTTCTTTACCAGAAGATTCTTATCATCCCATTTTTATACCCGCTACTCGAAGAGTATAAAGGTATTATAACTTTGTGCCAACCGAAAATGTTTGTAACGGGCAGAAGGAGAAATCTCCGACCCCATAAAGTATATATATTCTGAATCAGCATGAACAGCCGAGTCGATATAGCCATGTCCGTCTGTCCGTCTGTCCGTCTGTCTGTCTGTCCGTCCGTGTGAAAACCTAGATCTCAGCTATTATAAGAGCTAGAGCTACCAAATTTGGAGACAATATGTGTTAATTCTGCACGCAGATCAACTTTATTTTGGATTTTTGCCCCACCTCCATCCGCCCCCATAAATCGAAAAAAAGTTGATTGTAGCTGCAAATATAAATCTACAGCAATCATTTTTTATACATGTGATAAAAACCTATGCGGGTGTGTTGGCAAAGTTTCAATAATGTATGTATAGGCGTCTCTTTCACACATGCGTAATTTATAAATGCAAAGTAATAAAAACAAAGGGCAACATCCAATAAGAATCGAGTGGAACTTGCATAGGCAAAACAAATTAGAGACGGAAAGAAATAATAAGCAAGAACGCATTGTTCACTTTTGGCACGTGTTTTTCCGAAGAATTGTAGCGGGTATATCACAGTCGAGTCAGCTCGACTGTAGCCTTTCCGACTTGTTTCTTTAACAGCTTCATGTAATAGTACTCAGATTTCCATAAAATTGCAACATGAACCTTCATTAGGCCGATCGTTGATCGTTATAAGTTATAAAAGTTCGATTTCGAACTTTATTATTAGGAACACAATTAGATTTGGATGTGGTAAACCTGATAGCTATATCTTGAAATATAACGAAAATCGGCCGATAGGCTCCATGACAGCTATACGATATATCAGTCCGATCTGGCCCATTCCGACTTATTTAAAGAGGGCAGGAATAAGAAGCTTGTGAGCAAAGTTTCATGAAGATAGCTCAATAACTGGGGGACTAATTTGCGTTGCAACAGACAGACGGACTGACTGATTGTTCCTATAACAGCTATAGAATAATATAGAATAAAAGGCGGGTTACTGTATAACATTAAAAAGTATTGATAATGTTCGGTATTTCCAAAAACAAAACAGGTTTGCATACAAAAACCCTGATTTCAGCCGATTGTTCCTATGGCAGCTATAGTGGTCCGATTTTGATATAATTTTGACAGCACATTAAGAGAGTAAGAAAAATAAGATTTGCCAAATCTTGTTGCAATATCTTGAAAAACAACAAAAATCGGCCGATAGCTTCTATGACAGCTATACGATATATCGGTCCGATCTGGCTCGTTCCGACTTATTTACAGCCTACAGCAATAATAAGCTTGTGTGCCAAGTTTCATGAAGATAGCTCAAAAACTGAGAGACTAGTTTGCGTTGCAACAGACGGACGGACGGACAGACGGACGGTCAGACGGACAGACGGACAGACGGACATCCATTTTTCGACTCCTCTGGTGATGCTGATATAGAATATATATACTTTATAGGGTCGGAGATGTCTCCTAAGGTGCGTTGCAAACTTCTGGCTAAAATTAATATACTCTCTGCAAGGGTATAAAAAGAGAAATTGTTGGCGTAAAAATGCCATACCTACTATGAAAACAAGTCGGAAAGGCTACAGTCGAGCTGACTCGATTCTGATATACCCGCTACAATTCTTCGGAAAAACACGTGGCAAATGTGAACAATGCGTTCTTGCTTTTTATTTCTTTCCGTCTCTAATTTGTTTTGCAAGTTCCACTCGATTCTTATTGGATGTTGCCCTTTGCTTTTATTACTTTGCAGTTATAAATTATGCATGTGTGAAAGAGACGCCTATACATACATACATATATGCTGCCTCACAATACATTTCACCGTATCTAATTAGATTTGTCGTTTGTTTTTTGTGTTGCTGCTCAAAGTGTCTTTCGATTCTAAGTGGCTTTAAATATTTATACCCTTGCAGAGGGTATATTAATTTTAGCCAGAAGTTTGCAACGCACCTTAGGAGACATCTCCGACCCTATAAAGTATATATATTCTGAATCAGCATCACCAGAGGAGTCGAAAAATGGATGTCCGTCTGTCCGTCCGTCCGTCCGTCCGTCCGTCCGTCCGTCTGTTGCAACGCAAACTAGTCTCTCAGTTTTTGAGCTATCTTCATGAAACTTGGCATACAAGCTTCTTATTGCTGTAGGCTGTAAATAAGAGGGAAGGAGCAAGAGGGGACCGATATATCGTATAGCTGTCATAGAAGCTATCGGCCGATTTTTGTTGTTTTTCAAGATATTGCAACAAGATTTGGCAAATCCTATTCTTATTACGTTCTCAATGTGCTGTCAAAAATTTTTTCAAAATCGGACCACTATAACATATAGCTGCCATAGGAACAATCGGCTGAAATCAGGGTTTTCGTATGCAAACCTGTTTTGTTTTTGGAAATACCGCACATTATCAATACTTTTTAATGTTATACAGTAACCCGCCCTTAGTTTTTCCATTTAAATATCTCAGACGTTTATATTCTATAGCTGTTATAGGAACAATCAGTCAGTCCGTCTGTCTGTTGCAACGCAAATTAGTCCCCCAGTTATTGAGCTATCTTCATGAAACTTGGCACCCAAGCTTATTATTGATGTAGGCTGTAAATAAGTCGGAACGAGCCAGATCGGACCGATATATCGTATAGCTGTCATAGAAGCTATCGGCCGATTTTTGTTGTTTTTCAAGATATTGCAACAAGATTTGGCAAATCCTATTCTTATTACGTTCTTAATGTGCTGTCAATAAATGACCAATTTAACATATAGCTGCCATAGGAACAATCGGCTGAAATCAGGGTTTTCGTATGCAAACCTGTTTTGTTTTTGGAAATACCGCACATTATCAATACTTTTTAATGTTATACAGTAACCCGCCCTTAGTTTTTCCATTTAAATATCTGAGACGTTTATATTCTATAGCTGTTATAGGAACAATCAGTCAGTCCGTCTGTCTGTTGCAACTCAAATTAGTCCCCCAGTTATTGAGCTATCTCCATGAAACTTGGCACACAAGCTTATTATTGATGTAGGCTGTAAATAAGTCGGAACGAGCCAGATCGGACCGATATATCGTATAGCTGTCATAGAAGCTATCGGCCGATTTTTGTTGTTTTTCAAGATATTGCAACAAGATTTGGCAAATCCTATTCTTATTACGTTCTTAATGTGCTGTCAAAATTTATAAAATCGGACCACTATAACATATAGCTGCCATAGGAACAATCGGCTGAAATCAGGGTTTTCGTATGCAAACCTGTTTTGTTTTTGGAAATACCGCACATTATCAATACTTTTTAATGTTATACAGTAACCCGCCCTTAGTTTTTCCATTTAAATATCTCAGACGTTTATATTCTATAGCTGTTATAGGAACAATCAGTCAGTCCGTCTGTCTGTTGCAACGCAAATTAGTCCCCCAGTTATTGAGCTCTGAAACTCACAAGCATTTGATGTAGGCTGTAAAAATGAGCAGATCGGACGAATATCGTATAGCTGTCATAGAAGCTATCGGCCGATTTTTGTTGTTTTTCAAGATATTGCAACAAATTCTTCTATTACGTCTTATTCCTATAATTCTTATTACGTTCTTAATGTGCTGTCAAAATTGTATCAAAATCGGACCATTATAACATATAGCTGCCATAGGAACAATCGGCTGAAATCAGGGTTTTTGGTATGCAAACCCGTTTTGTTTTTGGAAATACCGAACACGTTTTTTAGGCGTTTTATCAATACTTTTTAATGTTATACAGTAACCCGCCCTTAGTTTTTCCATTTAAATATCTCAGAAGTTTATATTCTATAGCTGTTATAGGAATAATCAGTCAGTCCGTTTGTCTGTTGCAACGCAAATTAGTCCCCCCAGTTATTGAGCTATCTTCATGAAACTTTGCTCACAAGCTTCTTATTCTCTGCCCTCTTTAAATAAGTCGGAACGGGCCAGATCGGAGATATATCGTATAGCTGTCATGGAGCCTATCGGCCGATTTTCGTTATATTTCAAGATATAGCTATCAGGCTTACCACATCCAAATCTAAGTGTGTCCCTAATAATAAAGTTCGAAATCGAACTTTTATAACTTATAAAGATCAACGATCGGCCTCATGAAGGTTCATGTTGCAATTTTATGGAAATCTGAGTACTATTACAAAAAAACATGTAGCTGTTATTCAAACGCATTTTTGAATGAGAACTTTCCAAATTTATTTATATTTTATGACCAACAGATCCTTTACAACACAAAGACATTTCCTCATAACATTTTGTGTTAAGTATATAAGAAATCCAGGTATATACAAAAGCATTAAAAGGTAGAATTATTTTTTTTAAGCAGGTGTTTGATTCATAGCCTTAATCAGGTAAAAATCTCGACTTCCTGTACTGTTATGATTGTTCAATAAATACCACAGAAACCAGCAGCAATCCAAATATATTTTATATTTTGTATAACTGAAGGGTATGAAACCTTCGGCAAGCCGAATGGGGGCCTTCTTTTTTTTTTTTCCTTGTTTAAAGAAACATATCATATTTTTTACTTGCAGGGTCACTACTTTACGTACCTCATCATTGTCGATGACTTGGTAAACGTTGGGCTTTGAAGCATTTTCAATTGATTGCGTTTGCAATTCAGATTTGTTTATTTGTCCTGCGCAGGATTTTTGTCTACTTTGATATCTTGTAGTGACTTTCATAATATTTTCGGTTATGCTTTTAAGCTCTTTGATGGTTATTCTTGATAACGCATCTGCAACAAAGTTATCTTTACCTCTCAGATACTCTACTGTAAAATCATATTCCTCTAATTCAAGTCTCATTCGTGTCAATTTCGAACCAGGATTAGTCATTGAAAATAAAAAGGTGAGTGGTCTATGGTCAGTTTTAACTGTAAAATGTTCACCATACATGTAGGGTCTAAAGTGGGTTATTGCCCAATGTATTGCTGCTAATTCCTGTTCAGTTGTACTTTTATTACTCTCGCCCTTAGTAAATGCTCTAGATGCGTATGCAACTGGAAGTTGTTGGCCATTGTGGTCTTGAGATAAAACTGCTCTACATGTCATTTTGCTAGCATCTGTTGTAATACAAAATTCTTTACTGAAATCGGGGTATTATAAGAGAGTAGGTTCCATCAGTTTTGTTTTTAAGTGTATGAATGCTTTTTGACAGTCATCTGTCCATTCAAAGGGAACATATTTTTTACATAATCTAGTTATGTGCCGTGAATAGTCGGCGATGTTTTTAATAAATCTTCTATAATAGTTGCAAAATGCAACAAAACGCCTTGCGCTGTCTGCATCATGAGGTACTGGGTAATTTTTTATGACATCATATTTCTTGTCATCTGGTAGTATTCCTCTATCTGTGCATTGATGTCCCAAAAAGGTGACTTCTCGCATAAAGAATGAACATTTTTCAGGATGTAGTTTTAGATTGTATTTCCTGCATGTGCCAAAAACATCAGATAAGTTTTTAATCATATGCTTTTCGGAACAACCTATCACGATCAAATCATCCATATAGATAAAAGCTTGCGTATGCTCAAGGCACGAAAATGCAATAGTCATCATTCTTTGGAAGGAATTAGGCGCTATTTTCAATCCAAATGGTAATCGCGTAAAACGATATGAACCGTTTATTGTTGAAAAAGAAGTTATATTTCTTGAACCTTTTTCCAGTTCAATTTGGTGAAAACCTGACATTAAGTCAAGGCATGAAAAGTATTTGGCTCGACCTAGTTGATCCAAGATGTCATCAATTTATCAGACAACAGTTTTTTATTGATTTGACAATAGTCAATTACTAATCGCCATTTCTTTTTATCTGAGTCTGGAAGAGATTTCTTCGGTACTAATAGTAATGGACTATTATATTCCGATACTGATGGTTCGACAATTTTGTCATCGATTAGTTTTTGTACTTGTGCTTGAATTTCGTCTTTTTGACTGTGAGGATTTCTATAATGTTTAATGTATACTGGCTCATCGTCTTTCAATCTCAGTCTTTGTTTGTATAAATTATTAGCCGATATTGGTTCTATTACAACACCAAAAATATCTGTGTATTTACTACAAAGTTTTTTTTAGCTGTGTTTTGAATTGGGTTGGACAATTTTTGGACAATTGGGACATGACAGTTTGCTATCTTGACTCATTAGTTGGATGAACCATTTCATAGTCTGAAAGTGGCTCATACAATCCATACAACATTCCTTGCTCAAATGGTATCTTCACCCCTATTCTAAACGAAAATCCACTTGTTAAGGATCTTCACTTGGTTAAACCAGTTTTTTCGCCAGGTCCCGACGGTGTTCCCGCTTGTGTACTTCGGTTCTGTGCCAACTCCCTAAGTAAGCCATTGCTCAAACTATTTTCGCTGTCCTTAGATACTTCATCCTTTCCTTCCATTTGGAAGGAATCTTTTATCATTCGCTTGTTTAAGAAGGGCAGTAAGTCTGAAGCAAGCAATTATAGAGGTATCTCTAAATTGTCGGCTATACCTAAATTCTTCGAAAATGTATTAACTCCTCACTTGCAACATTTCTGTAGATCCGTCATATCGCCTTCTCAGCACGGATTTATAAAACGTCGATCAACTACGACAGACTTCTGGAGCTGACATCCTTTGTTATAAAAGGTTTTCAGGAAAATCTTCAAACTGATGTTATATACACTGATTTCAGTAAGGCTTTTGACTCAGTAAATCATTCCCTTCTTGCACATAAACTCAGCCTCTTAGGCTTCACACCAAAACTTCTTAATTGGATTGTGAGTTATCTGAATGGCAGAACCCAAAGAGTTCTCCTTAAAAATGTACTTTCACACCTTCTTCATGCCACATCTGGCGTTCCTCAGGGTAGCCATCTAGGCCCCCTCCTTTTTACGCTTTTCATCAATGACCTACCTTTGGTCATACATAACTCCCGTACTCTCATGTATGCGGATGATGTAAAGCTTTGTTATCAATTTATAGATGACTACTGCCACTCGCACTTACAAGCCGACCTAGATAGTTTTCATTCCTGGTGTTGTGCAAATTTCTTAAACCTGAACAGCTCCAAATGCAAGCTGATGACATTCTATCGAGCCAGTCCAAAGTACGTTTCCTACACTCTTTGTGGTTGTGTCTTAGAAAGAATTACTCTAGTTGATGATCTTGGGGTCCGTTTGGACCGAAAACTAAAGTTTTCCGAACATATTTCCCATATGGTCAATAAAGCCATGGGTGTGCTTGGCTTTATTAAAAGATGGTCTAAGGAGTTTGACGATCCTTATGTAACAAAGACCCTCTATACCTCACTTGTTCGTCCAATTCTGGAATATGGATCATGCGTATGGTGTCCCTAGTACACTACTCACAAAAACCGCATTGAATCTGTACAAAAACATTTTTTAATTTTCGCCTTACGAGGCCTTAACTGGGACGTAAATTTAAGACTTCCTTCCTATGGCAGTAGACTTCTACTACTTAACTTCTTACTTCTCTAGCTAATCGTAGAACCATGCTGGGTGTAGTATTTATTAATAACCTCATCCCAGGTGACATTGACAGTGTTGACCTGGTTGGCCAGCTACACTTTTCTGTCCCTTGTCGATTAACACGTAATTACTTACCACTAACTCTTCCTAATTGTAGGTCGAACTATGCCCTTCACGATCCGTTTAGAGTATTATGTTCGGACTATAATAATCTTTACTTTCTTTTTTCTAACGCTTCCTCGGTTGCATGCCTAAAATTTGAAATGTTGTCCTATCTATCTAGAATTTAAGTAATCTTTCCTCGAAATTCTTTTCTATCTCGGTAACTTTGCATGCCCGCGTTCTCTATTTCGCGTTTCGCGTTTCGAGTCGTACGTCAGACGACTGTGCCCCTCGGTCGGTTGGGCGGGAGGTGGACATTCGCTGTGTCTGGGATCCGCGCGTAACAAGCATCGGCTTGGTTTTGCAAGGACCACTTGATTATACATTCATTGTATCAACGTCAAAAAAAACAAGAAAGCAAGGCTACCTTCGGCTTGCCGAAGGTTTCATACCCTTGCAGTTGTACAAAATATAAAATATATTTGGATTACTGCTGGTTTCTGTGGTATTTATTGAACAATTATAACAGTACAGGAAGTCAAGATTTTTACCTGATTAAGGCTATGAATCAAACACCTTCTTCGAAAAAAAAATAATTCTACCTTTTTAATGCTTTTGTACATACCTGGATTTCTTATATACTTAACACAAAATGTTATGAGGAAATGTCTTTGTGTTGTAAAGGATCTGTTGGTCATAAAATATAAATAAATTTGGAAAGTTCTCATTCAAAAATGCGTTTGAATAACAGCTACAGGATTTTTGTTTAACAGCTACATGTAATAGTACTCAGGTTTCCATAAAATTGCAACATGAACCTTCATTAGGCCGATCGTTGATCGTTATAAGTTATAAAAGTTCGATTTCGAACTTTATTTTTAAGGACACACTTAGATTTGGATGTGGTAAGCCTGATAGCTATATCTTGAAATATAACGAAAATCGGCCGATAGGCTCCATGACAGCTATACGATATATCAGTCCGATCTGGCCCGTTCCGACTTATTTAAAGAGGGCAGAAATAAAAAGCTTGTGAGCAAAGTTTCGTGAAGATAGCTCAATAACTGGGGGACTAATTTGCGTTGCAACAGACAGACGGACTGACTGATTGTTCCTATAGCAGCTATATAATATAAACGTCTGAGATATTTAAATGGAAAAACTAAGGGCGGGTTACTGTATAACATTAAAAAGTATTGATAATGTGCGGTATTTCCATTTGTTCGATTTCGAACTTTATTATTAGGGACACACTTAGATTTGGATGTGGTAAGCCTGATAGCTATATCTTGAAATATAACGAAAATCGGCCGATAGGCTCCATGACAGCTATACGATATATCAGTCCGATCTGGCCCGTTCCGACTTATTTAAAGAGGGCAGAAATAAAAAGCTTGTGAGCAAAGTTTCGTGAAGATAGCTCAATAACTGGGGGACTAATTTGCGTTGCAACAGACAGACGGACTGACTGATTGTTCCTATAGCAGCTATATAATATAAACGTCTGAGATATTTAAATGGAAAAACTAAGGGCGGGTTACTGTATAACATTAAAAAGTATTGATAATGTGCGGTATTTCCAAAAACAAAACAGGTTTGCATACAAAAACCCTGATTTCAGCCGAATGTTCCTATGACAGCTATATGTTAAATTGGTCCGATTTTGATACAATTTTGACAGCACATTAAGAACGTAATAAGAATAGGATTTGCCATATCCTTTTGCAATATCTTGAAAAACAACAAAAATCGGCCGATAGCTTCTATGACAGCTATACGATATATCGGTCCGATCTGGCTCGTTCCGACTTATTTAAAGAGGGCAGAAATAAGAAGCTTGTGAGCAAAGTTTCATGAAAATAGCTCAATAACTGGGGTACTAATTTGAGTTTCAACAGACAGACGGACTGACTGATTGTTCCTATAACAGCTATAGAATATAAACGTCTGAGATATTTAAATGGAAAAACTAAGGGCGGGTTACTGTATAACATTAAAAAGTATTGATAATGTGCGGTATTTCCAAAAACAAAACAGGTTTGCATACAAAAACCCTGATTTCAGCCGATTGTTCCTATGGCAGCTATATGTTATAGTGGTCCGATTTTGATACAATTTTGACAGTACATTAAGAACGTAATAAGAATAGGATTTGCCAAATCTTGTTGCAATATCTTGAAAAACAACAAAATTCGGCCGATAGCTTCTATGACAGCTATACGATATATCGGTCCGATCTGGCTCGTTCGTTCTGACTTATTTACAGCCTACAGCAATAAGAAGCTTGTGTGCCAAGTTTCATGAAGATAGCTCAAAAACTGAGAGACTAGTTTGCGTTGCAACAGACGGACGGACTTACTGATTGTTCCTATAACAGCTATAGAATATAAACGTCTCAGATATTTAAATGGAAAAACTAAGGGCGGGTTACTGTATAACATTAAAAAGTATTGATAATGTGCGGTATTTCCAAAAACAAAACAGGTTTGCATACAAAAACCCTGATTTCAGCCGATTGTTCCTATGGCAGCTATATGTTATAGTGGTCCGATTTTGATACAATTTTGAGAGCACATTAAGAACGTAATAAGAATAGGATTTGCCAAATCTTGTTGCAATATCTTGAAAAACAACAAAAATCGGCGGATAGCTTCTATGACAGCTATACGATATATCGGTCCAATCTGGCTCGTTCCGACTTATTTACAGCCTACAGCAATAAGAAGCTTGTGTGCCAAGTTTCATGAAGATAGCTCAAAAACTGAGAGACTAGTTTGCGTTGCAACAGACGGACGGACTTACTGATTGTTCCTATAACAGCTATAGAATATAAACGTCTGAGATATTTAAATGGAAAAACTAAGGGCGGGTTACTGTATAACATTAAAAAGTATTGATAATGTGCGGTATTTCCAAAAACAAAACAGGTTTGCATACAAAAACCCTGATTTCAGCCGATTGTTCCTATGGCAGCTATATGTTAAATTGGTCAGATTTTGATACAATTTTGACAGCACATTAAGAACGTAATAAGAATAGGATTTGCCAAATCTTGTTGCAATATCTTGAAAAACAACAAAAATCGGCGGATAGCTTCTATGACAGCTATACGATATATCGGTCCAATCTGGCTCGTTCGTTCTAACTTATTTACAGCCTACAGCAATAAGAAGCTTGTGTGCCAAGTTTCATGAAGATAGCTCAAAAACTGAGAGACTAGTTTGCGTTGCAACAGACGGACGGACTTACTGATTGTTCCTATAACAGCTATAGAATATAAACGTCTCAGATATTTAAATGGAAAAACTAAGGGCGGGTTACTGTATAACATTAAAAAGTATTGATAATGTGCGGTATTTCCAAAAACAAAACAGGTTTGCATACAAAAACCCTGATTTCAGCCGATTGTTCCTATGGCAGCTTTATGTTAAATTGGTCAGATTTTGATACAATTTTGACAGCACATTAAGAACGTAATAAGAATAGGATTTGCCAAATCTTGTTGCAATATCTTGAAAAACAACAAAAATCGGCCGATAGCTTCTATGACAGCTATACGATATATCGGTCCGATCTGGCTCGTTCCGACTTTTTTACAGCCTACATCAATAATAAGCTTGTGTGCCAAGTTTCATGAAGATAGCTCAATAACTGGGGGACTAATTTGAGTTGCAACAGACAGACGGACTGACTGATTGTTCCTATAACAGCTATAGAATATAAACGTCTCAGATATTTAAATGGAAAAACTAAGGGCGGGTTACTGTATAACATTAAAAAGTATTGATAATGTGCGGTATTTCCAAAAACAAAACAGGTTTGCATACAAAAACCCTGATTTCAGCCGATTGTTCCTATGGCAGCTATATGTTATAGTGGTCCGATTTTGATAAAATTTTGAGAGCACATTAAGAACGTAATAAGAATAGGATTTGCCAAATCTTGTTGCAATATCTTGAAAAACAACAAAAATCGGCGGATAGCTTCTATGACAGCTATACGATATATCGGTCCAATCTGGCTCGTTCCGACTTATTTACAGCCTACAGCAATAAGAAGCTTGTGTGCCAAGTTTCATGAAGATAGCTCAAAAACTGAGAGACTAGTTTGCGTTGCAACAGACGGACGGACTTAGTGATTGTTCCTATAAAAGCTATAGAATATAAACGTCTGAGATATTTAAATGGAAAAACTAAGGGCGGGTTACTGTATAACATTAAAAAGTATTGATAATGTGCGGTATTTCCAAAAACAAAACAGGTTTGCATACAAAAACCCTGATTTCAGCCGATTGTTCCTATGGCAGCTATATGTTAAATTGGTCAGATTTTGATACAATTTTGACAGCACATTAAGAACGTAATAAGAATAGGATTTGCCAAATCTTGTTGCAATATCTTGAAAAACAACAAAAATCGGCCGATAGCTTCTATGACAGCTATACGATATATCGGTCCGATCTGGCTCGTTCCGACTTTTTTACAGCCTACATCAATAATAAGCTTGTGTGCCAAGTTTCATGAAGATAGCTCAATAACTGGGGGACTAATTTGAGTTGCAACAGACAGACGGACTGACTGATTGTTCCTATAACAGCTATAGAATATAAACGTCTCAGATATTTAAATGGAAAAACTAAGGGCGGGTTACTGTATAACATTAAAAAGTATTGATAATGTGCTGTATTTCCAAAAAACAAAACAGGTTTGCATACGAAAACCCTGATTTCAGCCGATTGTTCCTATGGCAGCTATATGACAGCACATTAAGAACGTAATAAGAATAGGATTTGCCAAATCTTGTTGCAATATCTTGAAAAACAACAAAAATCGGCCGATAGCTTCTATGACAGCTATACGATATATCGGTCCGATCTGGCTCGTTCCGACTTATTTACAGCCTACATCAATAATAAGCTTGGGTGCCAAGTTTCATGAAGATAGCTCAAGAACTGGGGGACTAATTTGCGTTGCAACAGACAGACGGACTGACTGATTGTTCCTATAACAGCTATAGAATATAAACGTCTGAGATATTTAAATGGAAAAACTAAGGGCGGGTTACTGTATAACATTAAAAAGTATTGATAATGTGCGGTATTTCCAAAAACAAAACAGGTTTGCATACGAAAACCCTGATTTCAGCCGATTGTTCCTATGGCAGCTATATGTTATAGTGGTCCGATTTTGATACAATTTTGACAGCACATTAAGAACGTAATAAGAAAAGGATTTGCCAAATCTTGTTGTAATATCTTGAAAAACATCAAAAATCGGCCGATAGCTTCTATGACAGCTATACGATATATCGGTCCGATCTGGCTCGTTCCGACTTTCATGAAGATAGCTCAATAGCTGGGGGACTAATTTGAGTTGCAACAGACAGACGGAGTGACTGATTGTTAATATAACAGCTATAGAATATAAACGTCTCAGATATTTAAATGGAAAAACTAAGGGCGGGTTACTGTATAATATTAAAAAGTATTGATAATGTGCGGTATTTCCAAAAACAAAACAGGTTTGCATACAAAAACCCTGATTTCAGCCGATTGTTCCTATGGCAGCTATATGTTATAGTGGTCCGATTTTGATATAATTTTAACAGCACATTAAGAACGTAATAAGAATAGGATTTGCCAAATCTTGTTGCAATATCTTGAAAAACAACAAAAATCGGCCGATAGCTTCTATGACAGCTATACGATATATCGGTCCGATCTGGCTCGTTCCGACTTATTTACAGCCTACAGCAATAAGAAGCTTGTATGCCAAGTTTCATGAAGATAGCTCAAAAACTGAGAGACTAGTTTGCGTTGCAACAGACGGACGGACGGACGGACGGACGGACGGACGGACGGACGGACGGACGGACGGACGGACGGACGGACGGACAGACGGACATCCATTTTTCGACTCCTCTGGTGATGCTGATTCAGAATATATATACTTTATAGGGTCGGAGATGTCTCCTAAGGTGCGTTGCAAACTTCTGGCTAAAATTAATATACCCTCTGCAAGGGTATAAAAAAACAAATAACAAGAAAGCAAGGCTACCTTCGGCTTGCCGAAGGTTTCATACCCTTGCAGTTATACAAAATATAAAATATATTTGGATTGCTGCTGGTTTCTGTGGTATTTATTGAACAATTATAACAGTACAGGAAGTCGAGATTTTTACCTGATTAAGGCTATGAATCAAACACCTGCTTAAAAAAAAATAATTCTACCTTTTAATGCTTTTGTATATACCTGGATTTCTTATATACTTAACACAAAATGTTATGAGGAAATGTCTTTGTGTTGTAAAGGATCTGTTGGTCATAAAATATAAATAAATTTGGAAAGTTCTCATTCAAAAATGCGTTTGAATAACAGCTACATGTTTTTTTGTAATAGTACTCAGATTTCCATAAAATTGCAACATGAACCTTCATGAGGCCGATCGTTGATCTTTATAAGTTATAAAAGTTCGATTTCGAACTTTATTATTAGGGACACACTTAGATTTGGATGTGGTAAGCCTGATAGCTATATCTTGAAATATAACGAAAATCGGCCGATAGGCTCCATGACAGCTATACGATATATCTCCGATCTGGCCCGTTCCGACTTATTTAAAGAGGGCAGAAATAAGAAGCTTGTGAGCAAAGTTTCATGAAGATAGCTCAATAACTGGGGGGACTAATTTGCGTTGCAACAGACAAACGGACTGACTGATTATTCCTATAACAGCTATAGAATATAAACTTCTGAGATATTTAAATGGAAAAACTAAGGGCGGGTTACTGTATAACATTAAAAAGTATTGATAATGTTCGGTATTTCCAAAAACAAAACGGGTTTGCATACAAAAACCCTGATTTCAGCCGATTGTTCCTATGGCAGCTATATGTTATAATGGTCCGATTTTGATACAATTTTGACAGCACATTAAGAACGTAATAAGAATACTAATTTGCGTTGCAACAGACAGACGGACTGACTGATTGTTCCTATAACAGCTATAGAATATAAACGTCTCAGATATTTAAATGGAAAAACTAAGGGCGGGTTACTGTATAACATTAAAAAGTATTGATAATGTGCGGTATTTCCAAAAACAAAACAGGTTTGCATACAAAAACCCTGATTTCAGCCGATTGTTCCTATGGCAGCTATATTGTGGTCCGATTTTTGATACAATTTTGACAGCACATTAAGAACGTAATATGAATAGGATTTGCCAAATCTTGTTGCAATATCTTGAAAAACAACAAAAATCGGCCGATAGCTTCTATGACAGCTATACGATATATCGGTCCGATCTGGCTCGTTCCGACTTATTTACAGCCTACAGCAATAATAAGCTTGAGTGTCAAGTTTCATGAAGATAGCTCAAAAACTGAGAGACTAGTTTGCGTTGCAACAGACGGACGGACGGACGGACGGACGGACGGACGGACGGACGGACGGACAGACGGACATCCATTTTTCGACTCCTCTGGTGATGCTGATTCAGAATATATATACTTTATAGGGTCGGAGATGTCTCCTAAGGTGCGTTGCAAACTTCTGGCTAAAATTAATATACCCTCTGCAAGGGTACAAAAATGCGTTTGAATAACAGCTACATGATTTTTTGTTTAACAACTATATGTAATAGTACTCAGATTTCCATAAAATTGCAACATGAACCTTCATTAGACCGATCGTTGATCGTTATAAGTTATAAAAGTTCGATTTCGAACTTTATTATTAGGGACACACTTAGATTTGGATGTGGTAAGCCTGATAGCTATATCTTGAAATATAACGAAAATCGGGCGATAGGCTCCATGACAGCCATACGATATATCAGTCCGATCTGGCCCATTCCGACTTATTTAAAGAGGGCAGAAATAAGAAGCTTGTGAGCAAAGTTTCATGAAGATAGCTCAATAACTGGGGGACTAATTTGCGTTGCAACAGACAGACGGACTGACTGATTGTTCCTATAGCAGCTATATAATATAAACGTCTGAGATATTTAAATGGAAAAACTAAGGGCGGGTTACTGTATAACATTAAAAAGTATTGATAATGTGCGGTATTTCCAAAAAACAAAACAGGTTTGCTTACAAAAACCCTGATTTCAGCCGATTGTTCCTATGGCAGCTATATATTAAGTTGGTCCGATTTTGATACAATTTTGACAGCACATTAAGAACGTAATATGAATAGGATTTGCCAAATCTTGTTGCAATATCTTGAAAAACAACAAAAATCGGCCGATAGCTTCTATGACAGCTATACGATATATCGGTCCGATCTGGCTCGTTCCGACTTATTTACAGCCTACAGCAATAATAAGCTTGTGTGCCAAGTTTCATGAAGATAGCTTAAAAACTGAGAGACTAGTTTGCGTTGCAACAGACGGACGGACGGACGGACGGACGGACGGACGGACGGACGGACGGACGGACGGACGGACGGACGGACAGACGGACATCCATTTTTCGACTCCTCTGGTGATGCTGATTCAGAATATATATACTTTATAGGGTCGGAGATGTCTCCTAAGGTGCGTTGCAAACTTCTGGCTAAAATTAATATACCCTCTGCAAGGGTATAAAAAGTCTTCTTCTTTGATTTCTGCCTCGGAATCAGAATCATTTAGCGATCCTGATGCTTCCTTTCTCAGAGTCACAGGGGAATTTAAAATTGTCGGTATCGATATGTTTAGATTGTAATTTTCTCTTATGTTTATAAGATTAGTCCTAAGTTTAATCAAAAATTTGGACAATCTTGTCCACTGTTTTTTGTCTAACCGTCCTCTTTGCTCATGAATGAGAGATCTTGCTTGGTTAAAGCAATCTACTAGGATGGTCGTATGTTTGTTAGTAGTCGCTTCCTGAGTTGCCCTATTCTGAGACAAGCACTTGTATGATTTATTGAATTTGTCGTTGATATCATTAATGGCGGCCAATAATGTTTGCCAATCCATATTTTATTGAAGTCATGTTTTGGAAAATTGTATTTTTGTTTTGTCTTTAGATTTTATTTATAATTGTCTCAAGGCCATCTGCTCTGCTACTATATTTTTTCTTGATACATTTATTATGTAGCTTGTATATTTTTATAAGAGCATGAATTAACATTAGTATTAGTATGGCCAATAAGATCATTGTTATGTAGCTTAAATTATTATACCCTTGCAGAGGGTATATTAATTTTAGCCAGAAGTTTGCAACGCACCTTAGGAGACATCTCCGACCCTATAAAGTATATATATTCTGAATCAGCATCACCAGAGGAGTCGAAAAATGGATGTCCGTCTGTCCGTCCGTCCGTCCGTCCGTCCGTCCGTCCGTCCGTCCGTCCGTCCGTCCGTCCGTCTGTTGCAACGCAAACTAGTCTCTCAGTTTTTAAGCTATCTTCATGAAACTTGGCACACAAGCTTATTATTGCTGTAGGCTGTAAATAAGTCGGAACGAGCCAGATCGGACCGATATATCGTATAGCTGTCATAGAAGCTATCGGCCGATTTTTGTTGTTTTTCAAGATATTGCAACAAGATTTGGCAAATCCTATTCATATTACGTTCTTAATGTGCTGTCAAAATTGTATCAAAATCGGACCAACTTAATATATAGCTGCCATAGGAACAATCGGCTGAAATCAGGGTTTTTGTAAGCAAACCTGTTTTGTTTTTGGAAATACCGCACATTATCAATACTTTTTAATGTTATACAGTAACCCGCCCTTAGTTTTTCCATTTAAATATCTCAGACGTTTATATTATATAGCTGCTATAGGAACAATCAGTCAGTCCGTCTGTCTGTTGCAACGCAAATTAGTCCCCCAGTTATTGAGCTATCTTCATGAAACTTTGCTCACAAGCTTCTTATTTCTGCCCTCTTTAAATAAGTCGGAATGGGCCAGATCGGACTGATATATCGTATGGCTGTCATGGAGCCTATCGCCCGATTTTCGTTATATTTCAAGATATAGCTATCAGGCTTACCACATCCAAATCTAAGTGTGTCCCTAATAATAAAGTTCGAAATCGAACTTTTATAACTTATAACGATCAACGATCGGTCTAATGAAGGTTCATGTTGCAATTTTATGGAAATCTGAGTACTATTACATATAGTTGTTAAACAAAAAATCATGTAGCTGTTATTCAAACGCATTTTTGTACCCTTGCAGAGGGTATATTAATTTTAGCCAGAAGTTTGCAACGCACCTTAGGAGACATCTCCGACCCTATAAAGTATATATATTCTGAATCAGCATCACCAGAGGAGTCGAAAAATGGATGTCCGTCTGTCCGTCCGTCCGTCCGTCCGTCCGTCCGTCCGTCCGTCCGTCCGTCTGTTGCAACGCAAACTAGTCTCTCAGTTTTTGAGCTATCTTCATGAAACTTGACACTCAAGCTTATTATTGCTGTAGGCTGTAAATAAGTCGGAACGAGCCAGATCGGACCGATATATCGTATAGCTGTCATAGAAGCTATCGGCCGATTTTTGTTGTTTTTCAAGATATTGCAACAAGATTTGGCAAATCCTATTCATATTACGTTCTTAATGTGCTGTCAAAATTGTATCAAAATCGGACCACTATAGCTGCCATAGGAACAATCGGCTGAAATCAGGGTTTTTGTATGCAAACCTGTTTTGTTTTTGGAAATACCGCACATTATCAATACTTTTTAATGTTATACAGTAACCCGCCCTTAGTTTTTCCATTTAAATATCTGAGACGTTTATATTCTATAGCTGTTATAGGAACAATCAGTCAGTCCGTCTGTCTGTTGCAACGCAAATTAGTCCCCCAGTTCTTGAGCTATCTTCATGAAACTTGGCACCCAAGCTTATTATTGATGTAGGCTGTAAATAAGTCGTTACGAGCCAGATCGGACCGATATATCGTATAGCTGTCATAGAAGCTATCGGCCGATTTTTGTTGTTTTTCAAGATATTGCAACAAGATTTGGCAAATCCTATTCTTATTACGCTCTTAATGTGCTGTCAAAATTGTATCAAAATCGGACCACTATAACATATAGCTGCCATAGGAACAATCGGCTGAAATCAGGGTTTTTGTATGCAAACCTGTTTTGTTTTTGGAAATACCGCACATTATCAATACTTTTTAATGTTATACAGTAACCCGCCCTTAGTTTTTCCATTTAAATATCTCAGAAGTTTATATTCTATAGCTGTTATAGGAATAATCAGTCAGTCCGTTTGTCTGTTGCAACGCAAATTAGTCCCCCAGTTATTGAGCTATCTTCATGAAACTTTGCTCACAAGCTTCTTATTTCTGCCCTCTTTAAATAAGTCGGAACGGGCCAGATCGGAGATATATCGTATAGCTGTCATGGAGCCTATCGGCCGATTTTCGTTATATTTCAAGATATAGCTATCAGGCTTACCACATCCAAATCTAAGTGTGTCCCTAATAATAAAGTTCGAAATCGAACTTTTATAACTTATAAAGATCAACGATCGGCCTCATGAAGGTTCATGTTGCAATTTTATGGAAATCTGAGTACTATTACAAAAAAACATGTAGCTGTTATTCAAACGCATTTTTGAATGAGAACTTTCCAAATTTATTTATATTTTATGACCAACAGATCCTTTACAACACAAAGACATTTCCTCATAACATTTTGTGTTAAGTATATAAGAAATCCAGGTATATACAAAAGCATTAAAAGGTAGAATTATTTTTTTTAAGCAGGTGTTTGATTCATAGCCTTAATCAGGTAAAAATCTCGACTTCCTGTACTGTTATAATTGTTCAATAAATACCACAGAAACCAGCAGCAATCCAAATATATTTTATATTTTGTATAACTGCAAGGGTATGAAACCTTCGGCAAGCCGAAGGTAGCCTTGCTTTCTTGTTTGATTCTAGTTCTACTTTATTAATAACATTCGCAGTGGAATCCACTGTTTTTGTATCAACCAAACCCATTTTTATATAATATTCTGTTATTTTTGTTTTTATTTCTGGGGTTTTGGTTGTTACATTATCTTTTTCGATTTTATTTGTTAAAAATGACATGAATTACTTATATATTATTTTCTTTGACACACATATTTTTGTGTTTGTATAATCATATATTTTTTATATACCTCTTATTTTTTTTCACATTATTTTTTCTAATTTTTCACGTATTCATTTATACGTTTACATGTTTTGCCTAATTTTTCACGTATTCATTTATACGTTTACATTTCCTACCTAATATTTCGTATAGCTTTACGGGCATATACTTCTCATAGGGCAGAAATGATTCCGCTCAATGTTACAAAAAAATTTTTTTTTTTACAAGGCTTATGTATATATATGTATAGATATTATGGTTAGGCTCCTCGTTGGTGCTCTCAGGGTAGCACTGTCGGTCCCTCAGGCTTAACTAGTCGCGTTAAGCTTGGCCGGTGCTGGTTGCACAGGTCTGGTTTTTGTTATTTTTGTGGCTGCTGCTGTTGCTACTGATGTTTTTGCTGCTGCTGTTGTTGCTGCTGCTGTTGTTGATGCTGCTGCTGTTATTGTTGCTGCTGTTGTTGTTGCTGCTGCTGTTGTTGCTGCTGCTGTTGTTGCTGCATGTATATCTGCAGTGGGGACTCCAAGGCCCCTCGCAGTCCAATGGACATTTTTCTTTGTAGATTGGCAAGTCAGCTCTGGGTGGTGGTTCGAGATTATTAACATTTGTTTGTATTATAGTTTTTATATGTGAGTGGCTTTGGGGTTCTATTGGCGCTTTAGTTAGTTTATTTTGTAGAAAGTCGAGCTCTGCTCGTAACTTGCGAGCAGTCGACCAGGCGGGTGGAGAATAAAGTAGCCACCTTAGGTGAGCTGTTCTCTTTTTAAGTTTGTTTCTCACGCCGCCGCGCTTTTTGCCCATTGCCAACTCACTCAGATTTATGAAATGGGAAATCCTCTATGTAGATGATTATCCCCGGTAATGCAGCCTCCAGCAGTGTCGGTCTTCGGGATCCTCCAGCAGTGTTGATGTCCAGAATCCTCCAGCAGTCTTGGTGTCCAGGATCCTATGTCACGGTCGCCATGTTGTTCTCTGAATCACCAGGTTCATTTGAATACGTTTGTCCTTTTCAGTCGGAGGTAAACTCCGTTTTATTGTTATATTTAGATGGTATGACCACTCGTGTGGATCGTCAGCACTCAACTGATTCTTAACTCTAACACAATGTGTCTCTGAGGCTATGTAATGCGCCTTAGCTGTCCGGAGAAGCCGGCAGAGAAACGGTAGCATTATGTATACCCGCTACAACTCTTCGGAAAAACACGTGCCAAATGTGAACAATGAGTTCTTGCTTTATATTTCTTTCCGTCTCTAATGTGTTTTTCATATGCATGTTCCACTCGATTCTTATTGGATGTTGCCCTTTGCTTTTATTACTTTGCAGTTATAACTCAGCAGAGGGCTTTAAATTATGAATGTGTGAAAGAGACGCATATACATACATACATATATGATGCCCCACAATACATCTCAACATATCTAATCAGATTTGTCATTTGTTTTTTGCATTGCCGCTCAATGTCTCTTTCGATTCTAAGTGGTTTTAAATATACTAAAAACTTATTTTGAATATTGCAACACACTGTAAAATAAAAACAAGAAAGCAAGGCTACCTTCGGCTTGCCGAAGGTTTCATACCCTTGCAGTTATACAAAATATAAAATATATTTGGATTGCTGCTGGTTTCTGTGGTATTTATTGAACAATTATAACAGTACAGGAAGTCGAGATTTTTACCTGATTAAGGCTATGAATCAAACACCTGCTTAAAAAAAAATAATTCTACCTTTTAATGCTTTTGTATATACCTGGATTTCTTATATACTTAACACAAAATGTTATGAGGAAATGTCTTTGTGTTGTAAAGGATGTGTTGGTCATAAAATCTAAATTTGGAAAGTTCTTATTCAAAAATACGTTTGACAGCTATATGATTTTTTGTTTAACAGCTACATGTAATAGTACTCAGGTTTCCATAAAATTGCAACATGAACCTTCATTAGATCGATCGTTGATCGTTATAAGTTATAAAAGTTCGATTTCGAACTTTATTATTAGGGACACACTTAGATTTGGATGTGGTAAGCCTGATAGCTATATCTTGAAAAACAACAAAAATCGGCCGATAGCTTCTATGACAGCTATACGATATATCGGTCCGATCTGGCTCGTTCCGACTTATTTACAGCCTACAGCAATAATAAGCTTGTGTGCCAAGTTTCATGAAGATAGCTCAATAACTGAGGGACTAATTTGAGTAGCAACAGACAGACGGACTGACTGATTGTTCCTATAACAGTTATAGAATATAAACGTCTGAGATATTTTAATGGAAAAATTTAAATGGATAAATGGGCGGGTTACTGTATAACATTAAAAAGTATTGATAATGTGCGATATTTCCAAAAACAAAACAGGTTTGCAAAAAAAAACCCTGATTTCAGCCGATTGTTCCTATGGCAGCTATATGTTATAGTGGTCCGACTTTGATACAATTTTGACAGCACATTAAGAACGTAATAAGAATAGGATTTGCCAAATCTTGTTTCAATATCTTGAAAAACAACAAAAATCGGCCGATAGCTTCTATGACAGCTATACGATATATCGGTCCGATCTGGCTCGTTCCGACTTATTTACAGCCTACAGCAATAATAAGCTTGTGTGCCAAGTTTCATGAAGATAGCTTAAAAACTGAGAGACTAGTTTGCGTTGCAACAGACGGACGGACGGACGGACGGACGGACAGACGGGCGGACGGACGGACGGACAGACGGACAGACGGACATCCATTTTTCGACTCCTCTGGTGATGCTGATTCAGAATATATATACTTTATAGGGTCGGAGATGTCTCCTAAGGTGCGTTGCAAACTTCTGGCTAAAATTAATATACCCTCTGCAAGGGTATAAAAATATAAGATACGAAAAAAAAAATAAATATAAGTCGGCCGCCGCACCCAGGAGTTGATCTCCGGACCTCTCGTTTAACAGTCAAGTACCATCACCACTCGACCACTGTATTTCTTATGATCACAGATACAATTGGATTATGAATATTTGCACATAATTAAAAAAAACAAGAAAGCAAGGCTACCTTCGGCTTGCCGAAGGTTTCATACCCTTGCAGTTGTACAAAATATAAAATATATTTGGATTACTGCTGGTTTCTGTGGTATTTATTGAACAATTATAACAGTACAGGAAGTCAAGATTTTTACCTGATTAAGGCTATGAATCAAACACCTTCTTCGAAAAAAAATAATTCTACCTTTTTAATGCTTTTGTACATACCTGGATTTCTTATATACTTAACACAAAATGTTATGAGGAAATGTCTTTGTGTTGTAAAGGATCTGTTGGTCATAAAATATAAATAAATTTGGAAAGTTCTCATTCAAAAATGCGTTTGAATAACAGCTACAGGATTTTTTGTTTAACAGCTACATGTAATAGTACTCAGGTTTCCATAAAATTGCAACATGAACCTTCATTAGGCCGATCGTTGATCGTTATAAGTTATAAAAGTTCGATTTCGAACTTTATTATTAGGGACACACTTAGATTTGGATGTGGTAAGCCTGATAGCTATATCTTGAAATATAACGAAAATCGGCCGATAGGCTCCATGACAGCTATACGATATATCAGTCCGATCTGGCCCGTTCCGACTTATTTAAAGAGGGCAGAAATAAAAAGCTTGTGAGCAAAGTTTCGTGAAGATAGCTCAATAACTGGGGGACTAATTTGCGTTGCAACAGACAGACGGACTGACTGATTGTTCCTATAGCAGCTATATAATATAAACGTCTGAGATATTTAAATGGAAAAACTAAGGGCGGGTTACTGTATAACATTAAAAAGTATTGATAATGTGCCGTATTTCCATTTGTTCGATTTCGAACTTTATTATTAGGGACACACTTAGATTTGGATGTGGTAAGCCTGATAGCTATATCTTGAAATATAACGAAAATCGGCCGATAGGCTCCATGACAGCTATACGATATATCAGTCCGATCTGGCCCGTTCCGACTTATTTAAAGAGGGCAGAAATAAAAAGCTTGTGAGCAAAGTTTCGTGAAGATAGCTCAATAACTGGGGGACTAATTTGCGTTGCAACAGACAGACGGACTGACTGATTGTTCCTATAGCAGCTATATAATATAAACGTTTGAGATATTTAAATGGAAAAACTAAGGGCGGGTTACTGTATAACATTAAAAAGTATTGATAATGTGCGGTATTTCCAAAAACAAAACAGGTTTGCATACGAAAACCCTGATTTCAGCCGATTGTTCCTATGGCAGCTATATGTTATAGTGGTCCGATTTTGATACAATTTTGACAGCACATTAAGAACGTAATAAGAATAGGATTTGCCATATCCTTTTGCAATATCTTGAAAAACAACAAAAATCGGCCGATAGCTTCTATGACAGCTATACGATATATCGGTCCGATCTGGCTCGTTCCGACTTATTTACAGCCTACATCAATAATAAGCTTGGGTGCCAAGTTTCATGAAGATAGCTCAATAACTGGGGGACTAATTTGCGTTGCAACAGACAGACGGACTGACTGATTGTTCCTATAACAGCTATAGAATATAAACGTCTGAGATATTTAAATGGAAAAACTAAGGGCGGGTTACTGTATAACATTAAAAAGTATTGATAATGTGCGGTATTTCCAAAAACAAAACAGGTTTGCATACGAAAACCCTGATTTCAGCCGATTGTTCCTATGGCAGCTATATGTTATAGTGGTCCGATTTTGATACAATTTTGACAGCACATTAAGAACGTAATAAGAATAGGATTTGCCAAATCTTGTTGTAATATCTTGAAAAACATCAAAAATCGGCCGATAGCTTCTATGACAGCTATACGATATATCGGTCCGATCTGGCTCGTTCCGACTTATTTACAGCCTACATCAATAATAAGCTTGTGTGGCAAGTTTCATGAAGATAGCTCAATAACTGGGGGACTAATTTGAGTTGCAACAGACAGACGGACTGACTGATTGTTAATATAACAGCTATAGAATATAAACGTCTCAGATATTTAAATGGAAAAACTAAGGGCGGGTTACTGTATAATATTAAAAAGTATTGATAATGTGCGGTATTTCCAAAAACAAAACAGGTTTGCATACAAAAACCCTGATTTCAGCCGATTGTTCCTATGGCAGCTATATGTTATAGTGGTCCGATTTTGATATAATTTTAACAGCACATTAAGAACGTAATAAGAATAGGATTTGCCAAATCTTGTTGCAATATCTTGAAAAACAACAAAAATCGGCAAGGGTATAAAAAGTGAATTAGTCAAATGAGATTTCTCGTGTCTATTGCTGCTGACTATCTCTTTCGATTCTAACTGACCTTATATATATTAAAAACTTATTTTGTACTTTTACATACATTGCAAAACAAATGCCATAATTATTACTTTATTAATTTACTTTACTGGCATTAAAATATAAATCTTCTGCAAGACCAAGTCTAATTACACTTGATTTTTGCCTTAAAGTAAAACTTAAATTGCATGGGCTATGAATTTACAATGTAAATGTGTAATATAAATTAATATAGCTTCGACCAAAAAAAAAAAAAAACAACAACAACGGAACAAAATAAAACAAATTATTTGTTGGGCCCATGTTGATTCGAACCATCGGTCACCAAAGACCAAATCTCTACTAGCAGCCACTACTTTCACTGCGCCGTCACCGCACGGACACCAACGTCGGCAAAGTTGCATTATGAGACCATTTAGATTATTATACATGAAAAGAATAAATATGCAATGCGGCGGCGCGGCGTTGTTTTGTTTTTCATTGCCTATTTTTCTTCTCCCCAACAATTTCCGTTTATTCAAATTAATTTGAATTAAACATAAATATTTTTCAAAAGTGAAAAAAGCACATCACACAGCTGCCAGCCGACCTCGAACCTAGGAGTTGAACCCCGGGCCTCACGCTTAACAGTCAACTACCATCACCAATCGGCCATTGCATTTCTTCCGCGATGATCGATAAAATTGCACTATGAATATTTTCGGTGCACATAATTAAAAAAAAAGTTGCCACATAATTAAAAAAAAAAAAAAAAAAGTTGCCACATAATTAAAACAAGAAAGCAAGGCTACCTTCGGCTTGCCGAAGGTTTCATACCCTTGCAGTTATACAAAATATAAAATATATTTGGACTGCTGCTGGTTTCTGTGGTATTTATTGAACAATTATAACAGTACAGGAATTCAAGATTTTGACCTGATTAAGGCTATGAATCAAACACCTGCTTCGAAAAAAAATAATTTTACCTTTTAAATGCTTTTGTATATACCTGGATTTCTTATATACTTAACACAAAATGTTATGAGGAAATGTCTTTGTGTTGTAAAGGATCTGTTGGTCATAAAATATAAATAAATTTAGAAAGTTCTCATTCAAAAATGCGTTTGAATAACAGCTACATGATTTTTTGTTTAACAGCTATATGTAATAGTACTCAGATTTCCATAAAATTGCAACATGAACCTTCATTAGGCCGATAAGTTATAAAAGTTCGATTTCGAACTTCATTATTAGGGACACACTTAGATTTGGATGTGGTAAGCCTGATAGCTATATCTTGAAATATAACGAAAATCGGCCGATAGGCTCCATGACAGCTATACGATATATCAGTCCGATCTGGCCCGTTCCGACTTATTTGAAGAGGGCAACAATAAGAAGCTTGTGAGCAAAGTTTCATGAAGATAGCTCAATAACACAATTGCGTTGCAACAGACAGACGGACTGACTGATTGTTCCTATAACAGCTATAGAATATAAACGTCTGAGATATTTAAATGGAAAAACTAAGGGCGGGTTACTGTATAACATTAAAAAGTATTGATAATGTTCGGTTTTTCCAAAAACAAAACAGGTTTGCATACAAAAACCCTGATTTCAGCCGATTGTTCCTATGGCAGCTATATGTTATAGTGGTCCGATTTTGATACAATTTTGACAGCACATTAATCTTTGTGTTGTAAAGGATCTGTTGGTCATAAAATATAAATAAATTTGGAAAGTTCTCATTCAAAAATGCGTTTGAATAACAGCTACATGATTTTTTGTTTAACAGCTATATGTAATAGTACTCAGATTTCCATAAAATTTGCAACATGGACCTTCATTAGGCCGATCGTTGATCGTTATAAGTTATAAAAGTTCGATTTCGAACTTTATTATTAGGGACACACTTAGATTTGGATGTGGTAAGCCTGATAGCTATATCTTGAAAAAAAAAAAAAAATCCGCCCGGGAACCCCCTGATAATATATTTCCTCTCGGTCCGCCCCCTTCCATTTAAATAAAGGGGGGAAAAAAAAGAAGTTGTGAGAAAAGTTTCATGAAGATAGCTCAATAACTGGGGGACTAATTTGCGTTACAACAGACAGACGGACTGACTGATTGTTCCTATAACAGCTATAGAATATAAAGATATTTAAATGGAAAAACTAAGGGCGGGTAACTGTATAACATTAAAAATATTGATAATGTGCGGTATTTCCAAAAAACAAAACAGGTTTGCATACAAAAACACTGATTTCAGCCGATTGTTCCTATGGCAGCTATATGTTATAATAGTCCGATTTTTGATACAATTTTGACAGTACATTAAGAACGTAATAAGAATAGGATTTGCCAAATCTTGTTGCAATATCTTGAAAAACAACAAAAATCGGCCGATAGCTTCTATGACAGCTATACGATATATCGGTCCGATCTGGCTCGTTCCGACTTATTTACAGCCTACAGCAATAATAAGCTTGTGTGCCAAGTTTCATGAAGATAGCTCAATAACTGGGGGACTAATTTGCGTTGCATCAGACAGACGGACTGAC
>JAECXD010001610.1:5000-152488 GCA_018151445.1 Zaprionus inermis | reverse complement strand
GGTCGAAGCTATATTAATTTATATTACACACTTACATTGTAAATTCATGGCCCATGCAATTTAAGTTTTACTTTAAGGCAAAAATCAAGTGTAATTAGACTTGGTCTTGCAGAAGTTTTATATTTTAATGCCAGTAAAGTAAATTAATAAAGTAATAATTATGGCATTTGTTTTGCAATGTATGTAAAGTACAAAATAAGTTTTTAATATATATAAGGTCAGTTAGAATCGAAAGAGATAGTCAGCAGCAATAGACACGAGAAATCTCATTTGACTAATTCACTTTTTGTTTTAATTATGTGCAAATATTCATAATGCAATTGTATCTGTCATCATAAGAAATACAGTGGTCGAGTGGTGATGGTAGTTGACTGTTAAACGAGAGGTCCGGAGTTCAACTCCTGGGTGCGGCGGCCGACTTATATTTATTTTTTTTTTTCGTATATTATATTTTTTTTATTTTACAGTGTGTTGCAATATTCAAAATAAGTTTTTAGTATATTTAAAACCACTTAGAATCGAAAGAGACATTGAGCAGCAATGCAAAAAACAAATGACAAATCTGATATGTTGAGATGTATTGTGGGGCATCATATATGTATGTATGTATAGGCGTCTCTTTCACACATTCATAATTTAAAGCCCTCTGCTGAGTTATAACTGCAAAGTAATAAAAGAAAAGGGCAACATCCAATAAGAATCGAGTGGAACATGCATATGAAAAACACATTAGAGACGGAAAGAAATATAAAGCAAGAACGCAAGGTTCACATTTGGCACGTGTTTTTCCGAAGAGTTGTAGCGGGTATATCACAGTCGAGTCTGCTCGACTGTAGCCATTCCGACTTGTACTGTGTTTCGTTTTGTGGTTGTATACGTAAAGTATTTTCTCAAATTTGGTGAAGTGGTTTTCGAGTTCATTGTTGCTTGTTATTATTCTTAGTTTTTCATTGACAGTTTTATGAAATCTCTCAATGTCAGAAATTCCATTTTTACTTGTTATGTTTATGTTTACTCCCTCTGATTCTAACCATAGTTTAAGTGCGGTGCACATGAAAGCGGTGTCTTTGTCGGCTTTTCTAAGGGTTAACCCATGTCGTTGAATATGCGTAGAATAGCTTTTTTAGCTTCGAGCCAATCTCTCCCGGTTACTTCTATCAAGGAGGCGTATTTAGAATAAATATCAATACAGGATTGGAATAGTTTGTTATTTATTAAGTAAAAATCCATGACATACTTGTTTTTGGGGTTGAAGGTTTTAACAATGTTGCTGATTTTATATTCGTTAATAATGTTTTGGATAAGCTTTTGGTAATCGGGGTAATACTAGAGTTCTTTCAACTGAAGTGTGAGTTTTTCTATGCCAGGGTGTAATAATTCTGTATGTGTTTTGAGAATGATTTCTTTGAATTGAGCGTATGTTTTGTAACGACCGAAGTCCAGTAACGTCCCCTGCACACCCTGTCTAAATTACAGCCGGCTAAGCTCAGGGAAAATGGGCGGGGTTTTGTGTGCAGGTTCGGTTATCGATGTTACTAGAAAATATCGACAGGTTATAGGACTGCTAGAAGAGAGAGTGGTAAGAAATGGGAAGGCCAAAATAACCGGACGGACTACCCCTATCGAACTATCTAGTCGGAGAGCTAGATGTAATGCTCTCCTTCTTCACCCACCCAACCATGTACTATCGATATCGGAATACCGATACTACCCATGTTGCAGCGTTCCCACGCTGAGCATGCCGCTATGTACACAATATGCGCAAGCCGCATTCTCTCCCTCACTTAAACTCTCTTAGCATAAGTTATACATAATGCTACCGCTACATAGCCTCAGAGACACATTGTGTTAGAGTTAAGAATCAGTTGAGTGCTGACGATCCACACGAGTGGTCATACCATTTAAATATAAGAATAAAACGGAGTTTACCTCCGACTGAAAAGGACAAACGTATTCAAATGAATCTGGTGATTCCGAGAACAACATGGCGACCGTGACATAGGATCCTGGACGTAGGATCCTGGACACCAACACTGCTGGAGGATTCTGGACATCAACACTGCTGGAGGATCCCGAAGACCGACACTGCTGGAGGCTGCATTGCCGGGGATAATCATCTACATAGAGGATTTCCCATTTCATAAATCTGAGTGAGTTGGCAATGGGCAAAAAGCACGGCGGCGTGAGAAACAAACTTAAAAAGAGAACAGCTCACCTAAGGTGGCTACTTTATTCTCCACCCGCCTGGTCGACTGCTCGCAAGTTACAAGCAGAGCTCGACTTTCTACAAAATAAACTAACTAAAGCGCCAATAGAACCCCAAAGCCACTCACATATAAAAACTATAATACAAACAAATGTTAATAATCTCGAACCACCACCCAGAGCTGACTTGCCAATCTACAAAAAAAATGTCCATTGGACTGCGAGGGGCCTTGGAGTCCCCACTGCAGATATACATGCAGCAACAACAGCAGCAGCAACAACAGCAGCAGCAACAACAACAGCAGCAACAATAACAGCAGCAGCATCAACAACAGCAGCAGCAACAACAGCAGCAGCAAAAACATCAGTAGCAACAGCAGCAGCCACAAAAATAACAAAAACCAGACCTGTGCAACCAGCACCGGCCAAGCTTAACGCGACTAGTTAAGCCTGAGGGACCGCCAGTGCTACCCTGAGAGCACCAACGAGGAGCCTAACCATAATATCTATACATATATATACATAAGCCTTGTAAAAAAAAAAAATTTTTTTGTAACATTGAGCGGAACCATTTCTGCCCTATGAGAAGTATATGCCCGTAAAGCTATACGAAATATTAGGTAGGAAATGTAAACGTATAAATGAATACGTGAAAAATTAGGCAAAACATGTAAACGTATAAATGAATACGTGAAAAATTAGAAAAAATAATGTGAAAAAAAATAAGAGGTATATAAAAAAATATATGATTATACAAACACAAAAATATGTGTGTCAAAGAAAATAATATATAAGTAATTCATGTCATTTTTAACAAATAAAATCGAAAAAGATAATGTAACAACCAAAACCCCAGAAATAACAAGAAAGCAAGGCTACCTTCGGCTTGCCGAAGGTTTCATACCCTTGCAGTTATACAAAATATAAAATATATTTGGATTGCTGCTGGTTTCTGTGGTATTTATTGAACAATTATAACAGTACAGGAAGTCAAGATTTTGACCTGATTAAGGCTATGAATCAAACACCTGCTTCGAAAAAAAATAATTCTACCTTTTTAATGCTTTTGTATATACCTCGATTTCTTATATACTTAACACAAAATGTTATGAGGAAATGTCTTTGTGTTGTAAAGGATCTGTTGGTCATAAAATATAAATAAATTTGGAAAGTTCTCATTCAAAAATGCGTTTGAATAACAGCTACATGTTTTTTTGTAATAGTACTCAGATTTCCATAAAATTGCAACATGAACCTTCATGAGGCCGATCGTTGATCTTTATAAGTTATAAAAGTTCGATTTCGAACTTTATTATTAGGGACACACTTAGATTTGGATGTGGTAAGCCTGATAGCTATATCTTGAAATATAACGAAAATCGGCCGATAGGCTCCATGACAGCTATACGATATATCTCCGATCTGGCCCGTTCCGACTTATTTAAAGAGGGCAGAAATAAGAAGCTTGTGAGCAAAGTTTCATGAAGATAGCTCAATAACTGGGGGACTAATTTGCGTTGCAACAGACAAACGGACTGACTGATTATTCCTATAACAGCTATAGAATATAAACTTCTGAGATATTTAAATGGAAAAACTAAGGGCGGGTTACTGTATAACATTAAAAAGTATTGATAATGTTCGGTATTTCCAAAAAACAAAACGGGTTTGCATACAAAAACCCTGATTTCAGCCGATTGTTCCTATGGCAGCTATATGTTATAATGGTCCGATTTTGATACAATTTTGACAGCACATTAAGAACGTAATAAGAATAGGATTTGCCAAATCTTGTTGCAATATCTTGAAAAACAACAAAAATCGGCAGATAGCTTCTATGACAGCTATACGATATATCGGTCCGATCTGGCTCGTTCCGACTTATTTACAGCCTACATCAATAATAAGCTTGGGTGCCAAGTTTCATGAAGATAGCTCAATAACTGGGGGACTAATTTGAGTTGCAACAGACAGACGGACTGACTGATTGTTCCTATAACAGCTATAGAATATAAACGTCTCAGATATTTAAATGGAAAAACTAAGGGCGGGTTACTGTATAACATTAAAAAGTATTGATAATGTGCGGTATTTCCAAAAACAAAACAGGTTTGCATACAAAAACCCTGATTTCAGCCGATTGTTCCTATGGCAGCTATATGTTATAGTGGTCCGATTTTGATACAATTTTGACAGCACATTAAGAACGTAATAAGAATAGGATTTGTCAAATCTTGTTGCAATATCTTGAAAAACAACAAAAATCGGCCGATAGCTTCTATGACAGCTATACGATATATCGGTCCGATCTGGCTCGTTCCGACTTATTTACAGCCTACATCAATAATAAGCTTGTGTGGCAAGTTTCATGGAGATAGCTCAATAACTGGGGGGACTAATTTGAGTTGCAACAGACAGACGGACTGACTGATTGTTCCTATAACAGCTATAGAATATAAACGTCTGAGATATTTAAATGGAAAAACTAAGGGCGGGTTACTGTATAACATTAAAAAGTATTGATAATGTGCGGTATTTCCAAAAACAAAACAGGTTTGCATACAAAACCCTGATTTCAGCCGATTGTTCCTATGGCAGCTATATGTTATAGTGGTCCGATTTTGATACAATTTTGACAGCACATTAAGAGCGTAATAAGAATAGGATTTGCCAAATCTTGTTGCAATATCTTGAAAAACAACAAAAATCGGCCGATAGCTTCTATGACAGCTATACGATATATCGGTCCGATCTGGCTCGTAACGACTTATTTACAGCCTACATCAATAATAAGCTTGGGTGCCAAGTTTCATGAAGATAGCTCAAGAACTGGGGGACTAATTTGCGTTGCAACAGACAGACGGACTGACTGATTGTTCCTATAACAGCTATAGAATATAAACGTCTCAGATATTTAAATGGAAAAACTAAGGGCGGGTTACTATATAACATTAAAAAGTATTGATAATGTGCGGTATTTCCAAAAACAAAACAGGTTTGCATACAAAAACCCTGATTTCAGCCGATTGTTCCTATGGCAGCTATAGTGGTCCGATTTTGATACAATTTTGACAGCACATTAAGAACGTAATATGAATAGGATTTGCCAAATCTTGTTGCAATATCTTGAAAAACAACAAAAATCGGCCGATAGCTTCTATGACAGCTATACGATATATCGGTCCGATCTGGCTCGTTCCGACTTATTTACAGCCTACAGCAATAATAAGCTTGAGTGCCAAGTTTCATGAAGATAGCTCAAAAACTGAGAGACTAGTTTGCGTTGCAACAGACGGACGGACGGACGGACGGACGGACGGACGGACGGACGGACAGACGGACATCCATTTTTCGACTCCTCTGGTGATGCTGATTCAGAATATATATACTTTATAGGGTCGGAGATGTCTCCTAAGGTGCGTTGCAAACTTCTGGCTAAAATTAATATACCCTCTGCAAGGGTACAAAAATGCGTTTGAATAACAGCTACATGATTTTTTGTTTAACAACTATATGTAATAGTACTCAGATTTCCATAAAATTGCAACATGAACCTTCATTAGACCGATCGTTGATCGTTATAAGTTATAAAAAGTTCGATTTCGAACTTTATTATTAGGGACACACTTAGATTTGGATGTGGTAAGCCTGATAGCTATATCTTGAAATATAACGAAAATCGGGCGATAGGCTCCATGACAGCCATACGATATATCAGTCCGATCTGGCCCATTCCGACTTATTTAAAGAGGGCAGAAATAAGAAGCTTGTGAGCAAAGTTTCATGAAGATAGCTCAATAACTGGGGGACTAATTTGCGTTGCAACAGACAGACGGACTGACTGATTGTTCCTATAACAGCTATAGAATATAAACGTCTCAGATATTTAAATGGAAAAACTAAGGGCGGGTTACTATATAACATTAAAAAGTATTGATAATGTGCGGTATTTCCAAAAACAAAACAGGTTTGCATACAAAAACCCTGATTTCAGCCGATTGTTCCTATGGCAGCTATAGTGGTCCGATTTTGATACAATTTTGACAGCACATTAAGAACGTAATATGAATAGGATTTGCCAAATCTTGTTGCAATATCTTGAAAAACAACAAAAATCGGCCGATAGCTTCTATGACAGCTATACGATATATCGGTCCGATCTGGCTCGTTCCGACTTATTTACAGCCTACAGCAATAATAAGCTTGAGTGCCAAGTTTCATGAAGATAGCTCAAAAACTGAGAGACTAGTTTGCGTTGCAACAGACGGACGGACGGACGGACGGACGGACGGACGGACGGACGGACGGACGGACAGACGGACATCCATTTTTCGACTCCTCTGGTGATGCTGATTCAGAATATATATACTTTATAGGGTCGGAGATGTCTCCTAAGGTGCGTTGCAAACTTCTGGCTAAAATTAATATACCCTCTGCAAGGGTACAAAAATGCGTTTGAATAACAGCTACATGATTTTTTGTTTAACAACTATATGTAATAGTACTCAGATTTCCATAAAATTGCAACATGAACCTTCATTAGACCGATCGTTGATCGTTATAAGTTATAAAAGTTCGATTTCGAACTTTATTATTAGGGACACACTTAGATTTGGATGTGGTAAGCCTGATAGCTATATCTTGAAATATAACGAAAATCGGGCGATAGGCTCCATGACAGCCATACGATATATCAGTCCGATCTGGCCCATTCCGACTTATTTAAAGAGGGCAGAAATAAGAAGCTTGTGAGCAAAGTTTCATGAAGATAGCTCAATAACTGGGGGACTAATTTGCGTTGCAACAGACAGACGGACTGACTGATTGTTCCTATAGCAGCTATATAATATAAACGTCTGAGATATTTAAATGGAAAAACTAAGGGCGGGTTACTGTATAACATTAAAAAGTATTGATAATGTGCGGTATTTCCAAAAACAAAACAGGTTTGCTTACAAAAACCCTGATTTCAGCCGATTGTTCCTATGGCAGCTATATGTTAAATTGGTCCGATTTTGATACAATTTTGACAGCACATTAAGAACGTAATATGAATAGGATTTGCCAAATCTTGTTGCAATATCTTGAAAAACAACAAAAATCGGCCGATAGCTTCTATGACAGCTATACGATATATCGGTCCGATCTGGCTCGTTCCGACTTATTTACAGCCTACATCAATAATAAGCTTGTGTGGCAAGTTTCATGGAGATAGCTCAATAACTGGGGGACTAATTTGAGTTGCAACAGACAGACGGACTGACTGATTGTTCCTATAACAGCTATAGAATATAAACGTCTGAGATATTTAAATGGAAAAACTAAGGGCGGGTTACTGTATAACATTAAAAAGTATTGATAATGTGCGGTATTTCCAAAAACAAAACAGGTTTGCATACAAAAACCCTGATTTCAGCCGATTGTTCCTATGGCAGCTATATGTTATAGTGGTCCGATTTTGATACAATTTTGACAGCACATTAAGAACGTAATAAGAATAGGATTTGTCAAATCTTGTTGCAATATCTTGAAAAACAACAAAAATCGGCCGATAGCTTCTATGACAGCTATACGATATATCGGTCCGATCTGGCTCGTTCCGACTTATTTACAGCCTACATCAATAATAAGCTTGTGTGGCAAGTTTCATGGAGATAGCTCAATAACTGGGGGACTAATTTGAGTTGCAACAGACAGACGGACTGACTGATTGTTCCTATAACAGCTATAGAATATAAACGTCTGAGATATTTAAATGGAAAAACTAAGGGCGGGTTACTGTATAACATTAAAAAGTATTGATAATGTGCGGTATTTCCAAAAACAAAACAGGTTTGCATACAAAAACCCTGATTTCAGCCGATTGTTCCTATGGCAGCTATATGTTATAGTGGTCCGATTTTGATACAATTTTGACAGCACATTAAGAGCGTAATAAGAATAGGATTTGCCAAATCTTGTTGCAATATCTTGAAAAACAACAAAAATCGGCCGATAGCTTCTATGACAGCTATACGATATATCGGTCCGATCTGGCTCGTAACGACTTATTTACAGCCTACATCAATAATAAGCTTGGGTGCCAAGTTTCATGAAGATAGCTCAAGAACTGGGGGACTAATTTGCGTTGCAACAGACAGACGGACTGACTGATTGTTCCTATAACAGCTATAGAATATAAACTTCTGAGATATTTAAATGGAAAAACTAAGGGCGGGTTACTGTATAACATTAAAAAGTATTGATAATGTTCGGTATTTCCAAAAACAAAACGGGTTTGCATACAAAAACCCTGATTTCAGCCGATTGTTCCTATGGCAGCTATAGTGGTCCGATTTTGATACAATTTTGACAGCACATTAAGAACGTAATATGAATAGGATTTGCCAAATCTTGTTGCAATATCTTGAAAAACAACAAAAATCGGCCGATAGCTTCTATGACAGCTATACGATATATCGGTCCGATCTGGCTCGTTCCGACTTATTTACAGCCTACAGCAATAATAAGCTTGAGTGCCAAGTTTCATGAAGATAGCTCAAAAACTGAGAGACTAGTTTGCGTTGCAACAGACGGACGGACGGACGGACGGACGGACGGACGGACGGACGGACGGACGGACAGACGGACATCCATTTTTCGACTCCTCTGGTGATGCTGATTCAGAATATATATACTTTATAGGGTCGGAGATGTCTCCTAAGGTGCGTTGCAAACTTCTGGCTAAAATTAATATACCCTCTGCAAGGGTACAAAAATGCGTTTGAATAACAGCTACATGATTTTTTGTTTAACAACTATATGTAATAGTACTCAGATTTCCATAAAATTGCAACATGAACCTTCATTAGACCGATCGTTGATCGTTATAAGTTATAAAAGTTCGATTTCGAACTTTATTATTAGGGACACACTTAGATTTGGATGTGGTAAGCCTGATAGCTATATCTTGAAATATAACGAAAATCGGCCGATAGGCTCCATGACAGCTATACGATATATCTCCGATCTGGCCCGTTCCGACTTATTTAAAGAGGGCAGAAATAAGAAGCTTGTGAGCAAAGTTTCATGAAGATAGCTCAATAACTGGGGGACTAATTTGCGTTGCAACAGACAAACGGACTGACTGATTATTCCTATAACAGCTATAGAATATAAACTTCTGAGATATTTAAATGGAAAAACTAAGGGCGGGTTACTGTATAACATTAAAAAGTATTGATAATGTTCGGTATTTCCAAAAACAAAACGGGTTTGCATACAAAAACCCTGATTTCAGCCGATTGTTCCTATGGCAGCTATATGTTATAATGGTCCGATTTTTGATACAATTTTGACAGCACATTAAGAACGTAATAAGAATAGGATTTGCCAAATCTTGTTGCAATATCTTGAAAAACAACAAAAATCGGCAGATAGCTTCTATGACAGCTATACGATATATCGGTCCGATCTGGCTCGTTCCGACTTATTTACAGCCTACATCAATAATAAGCTTGGGTGCCAAGTTTCATGAAGATAGCTCAATAACTGGGGGACTAATTTGAGTTGCAACAGACAGACGGACTGACTGATTGTTCCTATAACAGCTATAGAATATAAACGTCTCAGATATTTAAATGGAAAAACTAAGGGCGGGTTACTGTATAACATTAAAAAGTATTGATAATGTGCGGTATTTCCAAAAACAAAACAGGTTTGCATACAAAAACCCTGATTTCAGCCGATTGTTCCTATGGCAGCTATATGTTATAGTGGTCCGATTTTGATACAATTTTGACAGCACATTAAGAACGTAATAAGAATAGGATTTGTCAAATCTTGTTGCAATATCTTGAAAAACAACAAAAATCGGCCGATAGCTTCTATGACAGCTATACGATATATCGGTCCGATCTGGCTCGTTCCGACTTATTTACAGCCTACATCAATAATAAGCTTGTGTGGCAAGTTTCATGGAGATAGCTCAATAACTGGGGGACTAATTTGAGTTGCAACAGACAGACGGACTGACTGATTGTTCCTATAACAGCTATAGAATATAAACGTCTGAGATATTTAAATGGAAAAACTAAGGGCGGGTTACTGTATAACATTAAAAAGTATTGATAATGTGCGGTATTTCCAAAAACAAAACAGGTTTGCATACAAAAACCCTGATTTCAGCCGATTGTTCCTATGGCAGCTATATGTTATAGTGGTCCGATTTTGATACAATTTTGACAGCACATTAAGAGCGTAATAAGAATAGGATTTGCCAAATCTTGTTGCAATATCTTGAAAAACAACAAAAATCGGCCGATAGCTTCTATGACAGCTATACGATATATCGGTCCGATCTGGCTCGTAACGACTTATTTACAGCCTACATCAATAATAAGCTTGGGTGCCAAGTTTCATGAAGATAGCTCAAGAACTGGGGGGACTAATTTGCGTTGCAACAGACAGACGGACTGACTGATTGTTCCTATAACAGCTATAGAATATAAACGTCTCAGATATTTAAATGGAAAAACTAAGGGCGGGTTACTATATAACATTAAAAAGTATTGATAATGTGCGGTATTTCCAAAAACAAAACAGGTTTGCATACAAAAACCCTGATTTCAGCCGATTGTTCCTATGGCAGCTATAGTGGTCCGATTTTGATACAATTTTGACAGCACATTAAGAACGTAATATGAATAGGATTTGCCAAATCTTGTTGCAATATCTTGAAAAACAACAAAAATCGGCCGATAGCTTCTATGACAGCTATACGATATATCGGTCCGATCTGGCTCGTTCCGACTTATTTACAGCCTACAGCAATAATAAGCTTGAGTGCCAAGTTTCATGAAGATAGCTCAAAAACTGAGAGACTAGTTTGCGTTGCAACAGACGGACGGACGGACGGACGGACGGACGGACGGACGGACGGACGGACGGACGGACGGACGGACGGACGGACAGACGGACATCCATTTTTCGACTCCTCTGGTGATGCTGATTCAGAATATATATACTTTATAGGGTCGGAGATGTCTCCTAAGGTGCGTTGCAAACTTCTGGCTAAAATTAATATACCCTCTGCAAGGGTACAAAAATGCGTTTGAATAACAGCTACATGATTTTTTGTTTAACAACTATATGTAATAGTACTCAGATTTCCATAAAATTGCAACATGAACCTTCATTAGACCGATCGTTGATCGTTATAAGTTATAAAAGTTCGATTTCGAACTTTATTATTAGGGACACACTTAGATTTGGATGTGGTAAGCCTGATAGCTATATCTTGAAATATAACGAAAATCGGGCGATAGGCTCCATGACAGCCATACGATATATCAGTCCGATCTGGCCCATTCCGACTTATTTAAAGAGGGCAGAAATAAGAAGCTTGTGAGCAAAGTTTCATGAAGATAGCTCAATAACTGGGGGACTAATTTGCGTTGCAACAGACAGACGGACTGACTGATTGTTCCTATAGCAGCTATATAATATAAACGTCTGAGATATTTAAATGGAAAAACTAAGGGCGGGTTACTGTATAACATTAAAAAGTATTGATAATGTGCGGTATTTCCAAAAACAAAACAGGTTTGCTTACAAAAACCCTGATTTCAGCCGATTGTTCCTATGGCAGCTATATGTTAAATTGGTCCGATTTTGATACAATTTTGACAGCACATTAAGAACGTAATATGAATAGGATTTGCCAAATCTTGTTGCAATATCTTGAAAAACAACAAAAATCGGCCGATAGCTTCTATGACAGCTATACGATATATCGGTCCGATCTGGCTCGTTCCGACTTATTTACAGCCTACAGCAATAATAAGCTTGTGTGCCAAGTTTCATGAAGATAGCTCAAAAACTGAGAGACTAGTTTGCGTTGCAACAGACGGACGGACGGACGGACGGACGGACGGACGGACGGTCGGACGACGGACGGACGGACGGACGGACGGACAGACGGACATCCATTTTTCGACTCCTCTGGTGATGCTGATTCAGAATATATATACTTTATAGGGTCGGAGATGTCTCCTAAGGTGCGTTGCAAACTTCTGGCTAAAATTAATATACCCTCTGCAAGGGTATAAAAACAAAAATAACAGAATATTATATAAAAATGGGTTTGGTTGATACAAAAACAGTGGATTCCACTGCAAATGTTATTAATAAAGTAGAACTAGAATCAAATAATTTAAGCTACATAACAATGATCTTATTGGCCATACTAATACTAATGTTAATTCATGCTCTTATAAAAATATACAAGCTACATAATAAATGTATCAAGAAAAAATATAGTAGCAGAGCAGATGGCCTTGAGACAATTATAAATAAAATCTAAAGACAAAACAAAAATACAATTTTCCAAAACATGACTTCAATAAAATATGGATTGGCAAACATTATTGGCCACCATTAATGATATCAAAGACAAATTCAATAAATCATACAAGTGCTTGTCTCAGAATAGGGCAACTCAGGAAGCGACTACTAACAAACATACGACCATCCTAGTAGATTGCTTTAACCAAGCAAGATCTCTCATTCATGAGCAAAGAGGACGGTTAGACAAAAAACAGTGGACAAGATTGTCCAAATTTTTGATTAAACTTAGGACTAATCTTATAAACATAAGAGAAAATTACAATCTAAACATATCGATACCGACAATTTTAAATTCCCCTGTGACTTTGAGAAAGGAAGCATCAGGATCGCTAAATGATTCTGATTCCGAGGCAGAAATCAAAGAAGAAGACTTGAGCGATCCATACCGGCAATATTAAAATTGCCTGAAAAATTAGAACACATTAAAGATCAAGAAAAAGAATCAATCAAAATGACGGACGATACAGCCGCCAAGAGGCACTACGTAAGGGAAGTGTCCGTTGCAGTACCAGAATTCGATGGACAAAAGATCCATCTTCAGAGGTTTATAATGGCCATCAATTTAGTAAACCTTACAAAAGGTTCATTTGAGGACATTGCAGTCCAAGTCATAAAAACTAAATTGATAGGCACCACTCTGAATCTTGTACTCAATGAAACAACAATTGAAGGAATAGTAAACAAATTGCAAACTTCAATTGTTGGGGAGACATCCCAAAATATAAAGGCAAAACTATCTACTGTGCAACAAAAAGGCAAAACTGCTACACAGTTTACCACTGAAGTCGATAATTTACGAAAGCTATTAGAAGCCTCGTATATCGACGAAGGGTTACCTAGTGAGCATGCCAACAGAATAAGCACTAGAGATGCCATCGAAATAATGATCAAAAAGGCCGAACACGAAAGTGTAAAAACAGTGCTAGAAGCAGGTACGTGCACGACTATGGACGTACATAAGAACTAGCGCAAGAGTTACTGGTAATGTGAATCACGTGATGTATTCAAAAAGAGGTAACTTTAATAGAGGCCAAGGTTATAGAGGTAATGATCGTGGCAGAGGCTATGGTCATTACAATAACCACTATAATAATAATAACAGCAATAAAGGCAACCAAAATAATGGTAATAGAGGCCGTGGCAATTCCAACAGAGGAAGCCGTAATAATCAAAACCATAACAATAATGGAAATGTAAGAGTAACCCAGAATAATTCGAGGAACTCGCAACAACCCTCAGATACACAACAATAAACAAAGCTCATGTATACTCAATCAATCTCAGTATAAATATATTTATCTCGTTTGACCATGTGGCAACAGGGAAAAGACTAATTTTCTTAATTGACACTGGTGCAGATATTTCTATATTGAAAGAAGAGGCCGATTACTTCAACAATATACAAGATAACAATAAAATAAACATTCAAGGTATAAGCCAAGAGATTATTGAATCTAAGGGTTTAACCTCAATAGAGCTACAAACAGATAAATACATAATTCCCCCACAATTTTCACATTGTTAATCAACAATTTCCCATACCTTGTGACGGCATAATTGGCATAGATTTCATAAAGAAATTTAATTGCCAGTTAGACTTCAAACCAAACGAAGATTGGTTTATTATCCGACCCACTAACTTAAAATCCGATAAATTCCGATTTATATTCCCATAACATATAATTCTGGAAATAATAAAATACTACTACCAGCCAGATCACAAGTTGTCCGAAAAATCAATATAACTTCAATTGAAGATAAAAATATATTGATACCCAACCAGGAATTAGAAACCGAAGCGAATACCATTTCAACATCAAGTGATGTTTTCATAAGAATATTAAATACGCATCACACTGATAAACTAGTAGATGCAAACAATCTAAAATATGAGCCACTTTCAGACTATGAAATGGTTCATCCAACAAAAGAGTCAAGAGAGCAAACTGTCATGTCCCAAATGTCCAAAAATTTTCCAACCCAATTCAAAACACAGCTAAAAAAACGTTGTAGTAAATACACAGATATTTTTAGTCTTACAATAGAACCAATATCGGCTAATAATTTATACAAACAAAGATTGAGATTGAAAGACGATGAGCCAGTATACATTAAAAATTATAGAAATCCTCACAGTCAAAAAGACGAAATTCAAGCACAAGTACAAAAACTAATCGATGACAAAATTGTCGAACCATCAGTATCGGAATATAATAGTCCATTACTATTAGTACCGAAGAAATCTCTTCCAGACTCAGATAAAAAGAAATGGCGATTAGTAATTGACTATCGTCAAATCAATAAAAAACTGTTGTCTGATAAATTTCCACCCCCTAGAATTGATGACATCTTGGATCAACTAGGTCGAGCCAAATACTTTTCATGCCTTGACTTAATGTCAGGTTTTCACCAAATTGAACTGGGAAAAGGTTCAAGAAATATAACTTCTTTTCAACAACAAACGGTTCATATCGTTTTACGCGATTACCATTTGGATTGAAAATAGCGCCTAATTCCTTCCAAAGAATGATGACTATTGCATTTTCGGGCCTTGAGCCTACGCAAGCTTTTATCTATATGGATGATTTGATCGTGATAGGTTGTTCCGAAAAGCATATGATTAAAAACTTATCTGATGTTTTTGACACATGCAGGAAATACAATCTAAAACTACATCCTGAAAAATGTTCATTCTTTATGCGTGAAGTCACCTTTTTGGGACATAAATGCACAGATAGAGGAATACTACCAGATGACAAGAAATATGATGTCATAAAAAATTACCCAGTACATCATGATGCAGATAGCGCAAGGCGTTTTGTTGCATTTTGCAACTATTATAGAAGATTTATTAAAAACTTCGCCGACTATTCACGGCACATAACTAGATTATGTAAAAAATATGTTCCCTTTGAATGGACAGATGACTGTCAAAAAGCATTCATACACTTAAAAACAAAACTGATGGAACCTACTCTCTTATAATACCCCGATTTCAGTAAAGAATTTTGTATTACAACAGATGCTAGCAAAATGACATGTAGAGCAGTTTTATCTCAAGACCACAATGGCCAACAACTTCCAGTTGCATACGCATCTAGAGCATTTACTAAGGGCGAGAGTAATAAAAGTACAACTGAACAGGAATTAGCAGCAATACATTGGGCAATAACCCACTTTAGACCCTACATTTATGGTGAACATTTTACAGTTAAAACTGACCATAGACCACTCACCTTTTTATTTTCAATGACTAATCCTGGTTCGAAATTGACACGAATGAGACTTGAATTAGAGGAATATGATTTTACAGTAGAGTATCTGAGAGGTAAAGATAACTTTGTTGCAGATGCGTTATCAAGAATAACCATCAAAGAGCTTAAAAGCATAACCGAAAATATTTTGAAAGTCACTACAAGATATCAAAGTAGACAAATATCCTGCGCAGGACAAATAAACAAATCTGAATTGCAAACGCAATCAATTGAAAATGCTTCAAAGCCCAACGTTTACCAAGTCATCGACAATGATGAGGTACGTAAAGTAGTGACCCTGCAAGTAAAAAATATGATATGTTTCTTTAAACAAGGAAAAAAGATTACTGCAAGATATGATGTTGATGATTTACATACTAATGGAGTTCTTGATCTAGATCAATTTTTCCAAAGGCTTGATATGCAAGCCGGTATATATAAAATCAATCATCTAAAATTGGCACCGTGGGAAAATATCTTTGAATACGTTTCAATAGATAATTTCAAAAATATGGGCAATAAAATATTAAAGAATGTAAAAGTAGCGCTACTCAACCCGGTGACCATTATAAACAAAGAAAAAGAAAAAGAAGCAATTTTGTCTACACTTCATGATGATCCAATACAAGGAGGTCATACAGGCATTACAAAAACCTTGGCCAAGGTCAAAAGACATTATTTTTGGAAAGATATGTCTAAACAAATAACAGACTACATTAAAAAATGTCAAAAATGCCAAAAATCAAAAGTCATAAAACATACAAAGACCCCAATGACAATTACTGAAACTCCTGAACAAGCTTTCGATAGAGTGATAGTGGATACTATAGGTCCGCTACCCAAATTGGAAAATGGTAATGAATATGCAGTCACTCTCATTTGTGACCTAACTAAATATTTATTTGCAATTCCTATACCTAATAAAAGCGCAACTACTGTCGCTAAAGCAATTTTTGAGTCTTTTATCCTTACTTATGGTCCAATGAAGACGTTCATTACGGACATGGGTACAGAGTATAAAAATTCAATCATTACAGACCTTTGCAAATACTTGAAAATTAAAAATATAACGTCTACCGCTCACCACCATCAAACAGTGGGTGCAGACGAAAGAAGTCATAGAACTTTGAATGAATACATACGATCTTACATATCGGCTGATAAGACCGACTGGGACGTATGGCTTCATTATTTCGTCTATTCTTTTAATACAACACCCTCTATGGTACATAATTATTGTCCATATGAACTTGTTTTTGGTAGAACAAATAATTTACCCAGAAATTTCACTAACATAACTAGCATAGAACCAAATTATAATATAGATTATTACGCTAAAGAAAGTAAATTTAGATTAGAAATAGCATATAAAAGAGCTAGAAATATGCTTGAAGAGCATAAAAAGAAAAAAATAAAGAAACCTATGATTTAAAAACCAAAAATATAGAAATAACAGTAGGAGATAAAGTTTTATTGAGAAATGAAGTAGGTCATAAATTAGATTTTAAATATACAGGGCCCTATAAGATAGAAAAGATAGAAGAACGAGACAATATAACAATCTCAAACAATAAAAATAAAAAACAAATAGTACATAAAGATAGATTGAAAATCTTTTATTCATAACTGACATCTTATGATGTCTTTAATTTATATTAAATATAACAAAAACAAAAAAAAAAAAAACAAACAAACACAAATTTAAAAAAAAAAAAGAAAGCAAGGCTACCTTCGGCTTGCCGAAGGTTTCATACCCTTGCAGTTATACAAAATATAAAATATATTTGGATTGCTGCTGGTTTCTGTGGTATTTATTGAACAATTATAACAGTACAGGAAGTCGAGATTTTTACCTGATTAAGGCTATGAATCAAACACCTGCTTAAAAAAAAATAATTCTACCTTTTAATGCTTTTGTATATACCTGGATTTCTTATATACTTAACACAAAATGTTATGAGGAAATGTCTTTGTGTTGTAAAGGATGTGTTGGTCATAAAATCTAAATTTGGAAAGTTCTTATTCATACATACGTTTGACAGCTATATGATTTTTTGTTTAACAGCTACATGTAATAGTACTCAGGTTTCCATAAAATTGCAACATGAACCTTCATTAGACCGATCGTTGATCGTTATAAGTTATAAAAGTTCGATTTCGAACTTTATTATTAGGGACACACTTAGATTTGGATGTGGTAAGCCTGATAGCTATATCTTGAAATATAACGAAAATCGGCCGATAGGCTCCATGACAGCTATACGATATATCAGTCCGATCTGGCCCGTTCCGACTTATTTAAAGTCAAAGCAAAGTTTCATGAAGATAGCTCAATAACTGGGGGGACTAATTTGCGTTGCAACAGACAGACGGACTGACTGATTGTTCCTATAGCAGCTATATAATATAAACGTCTGAGATATTTAAATGGAAAAACTAAGGGCGGGTTACTGTATAACATTAAAAAGTATTGATAATGTGCGGTATTTCCAAAAACAAAACAGGTTTGCTTACAAAAACCCTGATTTCAGCCGATTGTTCCTATGGCAGCTATATGTTAAATTGGTCCGATTTTGATACAATTTTGACAGCACATTAAGAACGTAATATGAATAGGATTTGCCAAATCTTGTTGCAATATCTTGAAAAACAACAAAAATCGGCCGATAGCTTCTATGACAGCTATACGATATATCGGTCCGATCTGGCTCGTTCCGACTTATTTACAGCCTACAGCAATAATAAGCTTGTGTGCCAAGTTTCATGAAGATAGCTTAAAAACTGAGAGACTAGTTTGCGTTGCAACAGACGGACGGACGGACGGACGGACGGACGGACGGACGGACAGACGGACATCCATTTTTCGACTCCTCTGGTGATGCTGATTCAGAATATATATACTTTATAGGGTCGGAGATGTCTCCTAAGGTGCGTTGCAAACTTCTGGCTAAAATTAATATACCCTCTGCAAGGGTATAACAAGAAAGCAAGGCTACCTTCGGCTTGCCGAAGGTTTCATACCCTTGCAGTTATACAAAATATAAAATATATTTGGATTGCTGCTGGTTTCTGTGGTATTTATTGAACAATTATAACAGTACAGGAAGTCAAGATTTTGACCTGATTAAGGCTATGAATCAAACACCTGCTTCGAAAAAAAATAATTCTACCTTTTTAATGCTTTTGTATATACCTCGATTTCTTATATACTTAACACAAAATGTTATGAGGAAATGTCTTTGTGTTGTAAAGGATCTGTTGGTCATAAAATATAAATAAATTTGGAAAGTTCTCATTCAAAAATGCGTTTGAATAACAGCTACATGTTTTTTTGTAATAGTACTCAGATTTCCATAAAATTGCAACATGAACCTTCATGAGGCCGATCGTTGATCTTTATACCCTTGCAGAGGGTATATTAATTTTAGCCAGAAGTTTGCAACGCACCTTAGGAGACATCTCCGACCCTATAAAGTATATATATTCTGAATCAACATCACCAGAGGAGTCGAAAAATGGATGTCCGTCTGTCCGTCCGTCCGTCCGTCCGTCTGTTGCAACGCAAACTAGTCTCTCAGTTTTTGAGCTATCTTCATGAAACTTGGCACACAAGCTTATTATTGCTGTAGGCTGTAAATAAGTCGGAACGAGCCAGATCGGACCGATATATCGTATAGCTGTCATAGAAGCTATCGGCCGATTTTTGTTGTTTTTCAAGATATTGCAACAAGATTTGGCAAATCCTATTCATATTACGTTCTTAATGTGCTGTCAAAATTGTATCAAAATCGGACCAATTTAACATATAGCTGCCATAGGAACAATCGGCTGAAATCAGGGTTTTTGTAAGCAAACCTGTTTTGTTTTTGGAAATACCGCACATTATCAATACTTTTTAATGTTATACAGTAACCCGCCCTTAGTTTTTCCATTTAAATATCTCAGACGTTTATATTATATAGCTGCTATAGGAACAATCAGTCAGTCCGTCTGTCTGTTGCAACGCAAATTAGTCCCCCAGTTATTGAGCTATCTTCATGAAACTTTGCTCACAAGCTTCTTATTTCTGCCCTCTTTAAATAAGTCGGAATGGGCCAGATCGGACTGATATATCGTATGGCTGTCATGGAGCCTATCGCCCGATTTTCGTTATATTTCAAGATATAGCTATCAGGCTTACCACATCCAAATCTAAGTGTGTCCCTAATAATAAAGTTCGAAATCGAACTTTTATAACTTATAACGATCAACGATCGGTCTAATGAAGGTTCATGTTGCAATTTTATGGAAATCTGAGTACTATTACATATAGTTGTTAAACAAAAAATCATGTAGCTGTTATTCAAACGCATTTTTGTACCCTTGCAGAGGGTATATTAATTTTAGCCAGAAGTTTGCAACGCACCTTAGGAGACATCTCCGACCCTATAAAGTATATATATTCTGAATCAGCATCACCAGAGGAGTCGAAAAATGGATGTCCGTCTGTCCGTCCGTCCGTCCGTCCGTCCGTCCGTCTGTTGCAACGCAAACTAGTCTCTCAGTTTTTGAGCTATCTTCATGAAACTTGGCACTCAAGCTTATTATTGCTGTAGGTTGTAACTAAGTCGGAACGAGCCAGATCGGACCGATATATCGTATAGCTGTCATAGAAGCTATCGGCCGATTTTTGTTGTTTTTCAAGATATTGCAACAAGATTTGGCAAATCCTATTCATATTACGTTCTTAATGTGCTGTCAAAATTGTATCAAAATCGGACCACTATAGCTGCCATAGGAACAATCGGCTGAAATCAGGGTTTTTGTATGCAAACCTGTTTTGTTTTTGGAAATACCGCACATTATCAATACTTTTTTAATGTTATACAGTAACCCGCCCTTAGTTTTTCCATTTAAATATCTGAGACGTTTATATTCTATAGCTGTTATAGGAACAATCAGTCAGTCCGTCTGTCTGTTGCAACGCAAATTAGTCCCCCCAGTTCTTGAGCTATCTTCATGAAACTTGGCACCCAAGCTTATTATTGATGTAGGCTGTAAATAAGTCGTTACGAGCCAGATCGGACCGATATATCGTATAGCTGTCATAGAAGCTATCGGCCGATTTTTGTTGTTTTTCAAGATATTGCAACAAGATTTGGCAAATCCTATTCTTATTACGCTCTTAATGTGCTGTCAAAATTGTATCAAAATCGGACCACTATAACATATAGCTGCCATAGGAACAATCGGCTGAAATCAGGGTTTTTGTATGCAAACCTGTTTTGTTTTTGGAAATACCGCACATTATCAATACTTTTTAATGTTATACAGTAACCCGCCCTTAGTTTTTCCATTTAAATATCTCAGACGTTTATATTCTATAGCTGTTATAGGAACAATCAGTCAGTCCGTCTGTCTGTTGCAACTCAAATTAGTCCCCCAGTTATTGAGCTATCTCCATGAAACTTGCCACACAAGCTTATTATTGATGTAGGCTGTAAATAAGTCGGAACGAGCCAGATCGGACCGATATATCGTATAGCTGTCATAGAAGCTATCGGCCGATTTTTGATGTTTTTCAAGATATTGCAACAAGATTTGGCAAATCCTATTCTTATTACGTTCTTAATGTGCTGTCAAAATTGTATCAAAAATCGGACCACTATAACATATAGCTGCCATAGGAACAATCGGCTGAAATCAGGGTTTTCGTATGCAAACCTGTTTTGTTTTTGGAAATACCGCACATTATCAATACTTTTTAATGTTATACAGTACCCCGCCCTTAGTTTTTCCATTTAAATATCTCAGACGTTTATATTCTATAGCTGTTATAGGAACAATCAGTCAGTCCGTCTGTCTGTTGCAACGCAAATTAGTCCCCCAGTTATTGAGCTATCTTCATGAAACTTGGCACTCAAGCTTATTATTGATGTAGGCTGTAAATAAATCGGAACGAGCCAGATCGGACATATCGTATAGCTGTCATAGAAGCTATCGGCCGATTTTTGTTGTTTTTCAAGATATTGCAACAAGATTTGGCAAATCCTATTCTTATTACGTTCTTAATGTGCTGTCAAAATTGTATCAAAAATCGGACCACTATAACATATAGCTGCCATAGGAACAATCGGCTGAAATCAGGGTTTTTGTATGCAAACCTGTTTTGTTTTTTGGAAATACCGCACATTATCAATACTTTTTAATGTTATACAGTAACCCGCCCTTAGTTTTTCCATTTAAATATCTGAGACGTTTATATTCTATAGCTGTTATAGGAACAATCAGTCAGTCCGTCTGTCTGTTGCAACTCAAATTAGTCCCCCCAGTTATTGAGCTATCTTCATGAAACTTGGCACCCAAGCTTATTATTGATGTAGGCTGTAAATAAGTCGGAACGAGCCAGATCGGACCGATATATCGTATAGCTGTCATAGAAGCTATCTGCCGATTTTTGTTGTTTTTCAAGATATTGCAACAAGATTTGGCAAATCCTATTCTTATTACGTTCTTAATATGCTGTCAAAATTGTATCAAAATCGGACCATTATAACATATAGCTGCCATAGGAACAATCGGCTGAAATCAGGGTTTTTGTATGCAAACCCGTTTTGTTTTTGGAAATACCGAACATTATCAATACTTTTTAATGTTATACAGTAACCCGCCCTTAGTTTTTCCATTTAAATATCTCAGAAGTTTATATTCTATAGCTGTTATAGGAATAATCAGTCAGTCCGTTTGTCTGTTGCAACGCAAATTAGTCCCCCCAGTTATTGAGCTATCTTCATGAAACTTTGCTCACAAGCTTCTTATTTCTGCCCTCTTTAAATAAGTCGGAACGGGCCAGATCGGAGATATATCGTATAGCTGTCATGGAGCCTATCGGCCGATTTTCGTTATATTTCAAGATATAGCTATCAGGCTTACCACATCCAAATCTAAGTGTGTCCCTAATAATAAAGTTCGAAATCGAACTTTTATAACTTATAAAGATCAACGATCGGCCTCATGAAGGTTCATGTTGCAATTTTATGGAAATCTGAGTACTATTACAAAAAAACATGTAGCTGTTATTCAAACGCATTTTTGAATGAGAACTTTCCAAATTTATTTATATTTTATGACCAACAGATCCTTTACAACACAAAGACATTTCCTCATAACATTTTGTGTTAAGTATATAAGAAATCGAGGTATATACAAAAGCATTAAAAAGGTAGAATTATTTTTTTTCGAAGCAGGTGTTTGATTCATAGCCTTAATCAGGTCAAAATCTTGACTTCCTGTACTGTTATAATTGTTCAATAAATACCACAGAAACCAGCAGCAATCCAAATATATTTTATATTTTGTATAACTGCAAGGGTATGAAACCTTCGGCAAGCCGAAGGTAGCCTTGCTTTCTTGTTATAAGTTATAAAAGTTCGATTTCGAACTTTATTATTAGGGACACACTTAGATTTGGATGTGGTAAGCCTGATAGCTATATCTTGAAATATAACGAAAATCGGCCGATAGGCTCCATGACAGCTATACGATATATCTCCGATCTGGCCCGTTCCGACTTATTTAAAGAGGGCAGAAATAAGAAGCTTGTGAGCAAAGTTTCATGAAGATAGCTCAATAACTGGGGGGACTAATTTGCGTTGCAACAGACAAACGGACTGACAGATTATTCCTATAACAGCTATAGAATATAAACTTCTGAGATATTTAAATGGAAAAACTAAGGGCGGGTTACTGTATAACATTAAAAAGTATTGATAATGTTCGGTATTTCCAAAAACAAAACGGGTTTGCATACAAAAACCCTGATTTCAGCCGATTGTTCCTATGGCAGCTATATGTTATAGTGGTCCGATTTTGATACAATTTTGACAGCACATTAAGAACGTAATATGAATAGGATTTGCCAAATCTTGTTGCAATATCTTGAAAAACAACAAAAATCGGCCGATAGCTTCTATGACAGCTATACGATATATCGGTCCGATCTGGCTCGTTCCGACTTATTTACAGCCTACAGCAATAATAAGCTCGTGTGCCAAGTTTCATGAAGATAGCTCAATAACTGGGGGACTAATTTGAGTTGCAACAGACAGACGGACTGACTGATTGTTCCTATAACAGCTATAGAATATAAACGTCTGAGATATTTAAATGGAAAAACTAAGGGCGGGTTACTGTATAACATTAAAAAGTATTGATAATGTGCGGTATTTCCAAAAACAAAACAGGTTTGCATACAAAAACCCTGATTTCAGCCGATTGTTCCTATGGCAGCTATATGTTATAGTGGTCCGATTTTGATACAATTTTGACAGCACATTAAGAACGTAATATGAATAGGATTTGCCAAATCTTGTTGCAATATCTTGAAAAACAACAAAAATCGGCCGATAGCTTCTATGACAGCTATACGATATATCGGTCCGATCTGGCTCGTTCCGACTTATTTACAGCCTACAGCAATAATAAGCTTGTGTGCCAAGTTTCATGAAGATAGCTCAAAAACTGAGAGACTAGTTTGCGTTGCAACAGACGGACGGACGGACGGACGGACGGACGGACGGACGGACAGACGGACATCCATTTTTCGACTCCTCTGGTGATGCTGATTCAGAATATATATACTTTATAGGGTCGGAGATGTCTCCTAAGGTGCGTTGCAAACTTCTGCCTAAAATTAATATACCCTCTGCAAAGGTATAAAAAGTTTAACGTCGATACCAGTATCGATACCGATCCGATTCCAGTATCGATACCAGTATCGTTACCAGTATCGATACCAGTATCGACACCGATCCGATACCAGTGTCGATACCTATCCGATACCAGTATCGATACCTATCCGATACCAGTATCGATACCGATACCAGTATCGATACCGATCCGATACCAGTATACGATATATCGGTCCGATCTGGCTCGTTCCGACTTATTTACAGCCTACAGCAATAATAAGCTTGTGTGCCAAGTTTCATGAAGATAGCTCAATAACTGGGGGACTAATTTGAGTTGCAACAGACAGACGGACTGACTGATTGTTTCTATAACAGCTATAGAATATAAACGTCTGAGATATTTAAATGGAAAAACTAAGGGCGGGTTACTGTATAACATTAACAAGTATTGATAATGTGCGGTATTTCCAAAAACAAAACAGGTTTGCATACAAAAACCCTGATTTCAGCCGATTGTTCCTATGGCAGCTATATGTTATAGTGGTCCGATTTTTATACAATTTTGACAGCACATTAAGAACGTAATATGAATAGGATTTGCCAAATCTTGTTGCAATATCTTGAAAAACAACAAAAATCGGCCGATAGCTTCTATGACAGCTATACGATATATCGGTCCGATCTGGCTCGTTCCGACTTATTTACAGCCTACAGCAATAATTAGCTTGTGTGCCAAGTTTCATGAAGATAGCTCAATAACTGGGGGACTAATTTGCGTTGCAACAGACAGACGGACTGACTGATTGTTCCTATAACAGCTGTAGAATATAAACGTCTTAGATATTTAAATGGAAAAACTAAGGGCGGGTTACTGTATAACATTAAAAAGTATTGATAATGTGCGGTATTTCCAAAAACAAAACAGGTTTGCATACGAAAACCCTGATTTCAGCCGATTGTTCCTATGGCAGCTATATGTTATTGTAGTCCGATTTTGATACAATTTTGACAGCACATTAAGAACGTAATAGGAATAGGATTTGCCAAATCTTGTTGCAATATCTTGGAAAACAACAAAAATCGGCCGATAGCTTCTATGACAGCTATACGATATATCGGTGCGATCTGGCTCTTTCCGACTTATTTACAGCCTACAGCAATAATAAGCTTGTGTGCCAAGTTTCATGAAGATAGCTCAATAACTGGGGGACTAATTTGAGTTGCAACAGACAGACGGACTGACTGATTGTTCCTATAACAGCTATAGAATATAAACGTCTAAGATATTTAAATGGAAAAACTAAGGGCGGATTACTGTATAACATTAAAAAGTATTGATAATGTGCGGTATTTCCAAAAACAAAACAGGTTTGCATACGAAAACCCTGATTTCAGCCGATTGTTCCTATGACAGCTATATGTAATAGTGGTCCGATTTTGATACAATTTTGACAGCACATTAAAAACGTAATAAGAATAGGATTTGCCAAATCTTGTTGCAATATCTTTAAAAACAACAAAAATCGGCCGATAGCTTCTATGACAGCTATACGATATATCGGTCCGATCTGGCTCGTTCCGACTTATTTACAGCCTACAGCAACAAGAAGCTTGTGTGCCAAGTTTCATGAAGATAGCTCAAAAACTGAGAGACTAGTTTGCGTTGCAACAGACGGACGGACGGACGGACGGACGGACGGACGGACCGACGGACATCCATTTTTCGACTCCTCTGGTGATGCTGATTCAGAATATATATACTTTATAGGGTCGGAGATGTCTCCTAAGGTGCGTTGCAAACTTCTGGCTAAAATTAATATACCCTCTGCAAGGGTATAAAAATTTGTTTATTATTAAGAATAAAATGCAATAAACAACTGTATGATTTTACGTTATTTTTCAAAGGAAGGGAGATGTGGTATGCGCACATATCGCGAGTACATTGTACTCAAAATACTTGCATAACCAACCAATAAAATATATACGCATTGGCAGTGCTAGCATAAACAAATGTTCAAGTGGAAGCGTTATGTGATCGCCCACTTATTTTTATACCCTTGCAGAGGGTATATTAATTTTAGCCAGAAGTTTGCAACGCACCTTAGGAGACATCTCCGACCCTATAAAGTATATATATTCTGAATCAGCATCACCAGAGGAGTCGAAAAATGGATGTCCGTCGGTCCGTCCGTCCGTCCGTCCGTCCGTCCGTCCGTCCGTCTGTTGCAACGCAAACTAGTCTCTCAGTTTTTGAGCTATCTTCATGAAACTTGGCACACAAGCTTCTTGTTGCTGTAGGCTGTAAATAAGTCGGAACGAGCCAGATCGGACCGATATATCGTATAGCTGTCATAGAAGCTATCGGCCGATTTTTGTTGTTTTTAAAGATATTGCAAAAAGATTTGGCAAATCCTATTCTTATTACGTTTTTAATGTGCTGTCAAAATTGTATCAAAATCGGACCACTATAACATATAGCTGTCATAGGAACAATCGGCTGAAATCAGGGTTTTTGTATGCAAACCTGTTTTGTTTTTTGGAAATACCGCACATTATCAATACTTATTAATGTTATACAGTAACCCGCCCTTAGTTTTTCCATTTAAATATCTCAGACGTTTATATTCTATAGCTGTTATAGGAACAATCAGTCAGTCCGTCTGTCTGTTGCAACGCAAATTAGTCCCCCAGTTATTGAGCTATCTTCATGAAACTTGGCACACAAGCTTATTATTGCTGTAGGCTGTAAATAAGTCGGAACGAGCCAGATCGGACCGATATATCGTATAGCTGTCATAGAAGCTATCGGCCGATTTTTGTTGTTATACCCTTGCAGAGGGTATATTAATTTTAGCCAGAAGTTTGCAACGCACCTTAGGAGACATCTCCGACCCTATAAAGTATATATATTCTGAATCAGCATCACCAGAGGAGTCGAAAAATGGATGTCCGTCTGTCCGTCCGTCCGTCTGTTGCAACGCAAACTAGTCTCTCAGTTTTTGAGCTATCTTCATGAAACTTGGCATACAAGCTTCTTATTGCTGTAGGCTGTAAATAAGTCGGAACGAGCCAGATCGGACCGATATATCGTATAGCTGTCATAGAAGCTATCGGCCGATTTTTGTTGTTTTTAAAGATATTGCAACAAGATTTGGCAAATCCTATTCTTATTACGTTCTTAATGTGCTGTCAAAATTATATCAAAATCGGACCACTATAACATATAGCTGCCATAGGAACAATCGGCTGAAATCACGGTTTTTGTATGCAAACCTGTTTTGTTTTTGGAAATACCGCACATTATCAATACTTTTTAATGTTATACAGTAATCCGCCCTTAGTTTTTCCATTTAAATATCTTAGACGTTTATATTCTATAGCTGTTATAGGAACAATCAGTCAGTCCGTCTGTCTGTTGCAACTCAAATTAGTCCCCCAGTTATTGAGCTATCTTCATGAAACTTGGCACACAAGCTTATTATTGCTGTAGGCTGTAAATAAGTCGGAAAGAGCCAGATCGCACCGATATATCGTATAGCTGTCATAGAAGCTATCGGCCGATTTTTTGTTGTTTTCCAAGATATTGCAACAAGATTTGGCAAATCCTATTCCTATTACGTTCTTAATGTGCTGTCAAAATTATATCAAAATCGGACCACTATAACATATAGCTGCCATAGGAACAATCGGCTGAAATCACGGTTTTTGTATGCAAACCTGTTTTGTTTTTGGAAATACCGCACATTATCTTTACTTTTTAATGTTATACAGTAACCCGCCCTTAGTTTTTCCATTTAAATATCTTAGACGTTTATATTCTATAGCTGTTATAGGAACAATCAGTCAGTCCGTCTGTCTGTTGCAACTCAAATTAGTCCCCCAGTTCTTGAGCTATCTTCATGAAACTTGGCACCCAAGCTTATTATTGATGTAGGCTGTAAATAAGTCGTTACGAGCCAGATCGGACCGATATATCGTATAGCTGTCATAGAAGCTTTCGGCCGATTTTTGTTGTTTTTCAAGATATTGCAACAAGATTTGGCAAATCCTATTCTTATTACGCTCTTAATGTGCTGTCAAAATTGTATCAAAATCGGACCACTATAACATATAGCTGCCATAGGAACAATCGGCTGAAATCAGGGTTTTTGTATGCAAACCTGTTTTGTTTTTGGAAATACCGCACATTATCAATACTTTTTAATGTTATACAGTAACCCGCCCTTAGTTTTTCCATTTAAATATCTCAGACGTTTATATTCTATAGCTGTTATAGGAACAATCAGTCAGTCCGTCTGTCTGTTGCAACTCAAATTAGTCCCCCAGTTATTGAGCTATCTTCATGAAACTTGGCACACAAGCTTATTATTGCTGTAGGCTGTAAATAAGTCGGAAAGAGCCAGATCGCACCGATATATCGTATAGCTGTCATAGAAGCTATCGGCCGATTTTTGTTGTTTTTCAAGATATTGCAACAAGATTTGGCAAATCCTATTCCTATTACGTTCTTAATGTGCTGTCAAAATTGTATCAAAATCGGACTACAATAACATATAGCTGCCATAGGAACAATCGGCTGAAATCAGGGTTTTCGTATGCAAACCTGTTTTGTTTTTGGAAATACCGCACATTATCAATACTTTTTAATGTTATACAGTAACCCGCCCTTAGTTTTTCCATTTAAATATCTAAGACGTTTATATTCTATAGCTGTTATAGGAACAATCAGTCAGTCCGTCTGTCTGTTGCAACGCAAATTAGTCCCCCCAGTTATTGAGCTATCTTCATGAAACTTGGCACCCAAGCTTATTATTGATGTAGGCTGTAAATAAGTCGGAACGAGCCAGATCGGACCGATATATCGTATAGCTGTCATAGAAGCTATCGGCCGATTTTTGTTGTTTTTCAAGATATTGCAATAAGATTTGGCAAATCCTATTCTTATTACGTTGCTAATGTGCTGTCAAAATTATATCAAAATCGGACCACTATAACATATAGCTGCCATAGGAACAATCGGCTGAAATCACGGTTTTTGTATGCAAACCTGTTTTGTTTTTGGAAATACCGCACATTATCTTTACTTTTTAATGTTATACAGTAACCCGCCCTTAGTTTTTCCATTTAAATATCTTAGACGTTTATATTCTATAGCTGTTATAGGAACAATCAGTCAGTCCGTCTGTCTGTTGCAACTCAAATTAGTCCCCCAGTTATTGAGCTATCTTCATGAAACTTGGCACACAAGCTTATTATTGCTGTAGGCTGTAAATAAGTCGGAAAGAGCCAGATCGCACCGATATATCGTATAGCTGTCATAGAAGCTATCGGCCGATTTTTGTTGTTTTCCAAGATATTGCAACAAGATTTGGCAAATCCTATTCCTATTACGTTCTTAATGTGCTGTCAAAATTATATCAAAATCGGACCACTATAACATATAGCTGCCATAGGAACAATCGGCTGAAATCACGGTTTTTGTATGCAAACCTGTTTTGTTTTTGGAAATACCGCACATTATCTTTACTTTTTAATGTTATACAGTAACCCGCCCTTAGTTTTTCCATTTAAATATCTTAGACGTTTATATTCTATAGCTGTTATAGGAACAATCAGTCAGTCCGTCTGTCTGTTGCAACTCAAATTAGTCCCCCCAGTTATTGAGCTATCTTCATGAAACTTGGCACACAAGCTTATTATTGCTGTAGGCTGTAAATAAGTCGGAAAGAGCCAGATCGCACCGATATATCGTATAGCTGTCATAGAAGCTATCGGCCGATTTTTGTTGTTTTTCAAGATATTGCAACAAGATTTGGCAAATCCTATTCCTATTACGTTCTTAATGTGCTCTCAAAATTGTATCAAAATCGGACTACAATAACATATAGCTGCCATAGGAACAATCGGCTGAAATCAGGGTTTTCGTATGCAAACCTGTTTTGTTTTTTGGAAATACCGCACATTATCAATACTTTTTAATGTTATACAGTAACCCGCCCTTAGTTTTTCCATTTAAATATCTAAGACGTTTATATTCTATAGCTGTTATAGGAACAATCAGTCAGTCCGTCTGTCTGTTGCAACGCAAATTAGTCCCCCAGTTATTGAGCTATCTTCATGAAACTTGGCACCCAAGCTTATTATTGATGTAGGCTGTAAATAAGTCGGAACGAGCCAGATCGGACCGATATATCGTATAGCTGTCATAGAAGCTATCGGCCGATTTTTGTTGTTTTTCAAGATATTGCAATAAGATTTGGCAAATCCTATTCTTATTACGTTCTTAATATGCTGTCAAAATTGTATCAAAATCGGACCACTATAACATATAGCTGCCATAGGAACAATCGGCTGAAATCACGGTTTTTGTATGCAAACCTGTTTTGTTTTTTGGAAATACCGCACATTATCAATACTTTTTAATATTATACAGTAACCCGCCCTTAGTTTTTCCATTTAAATATCTTAGACGTTTATATTCTATAGCTGTTATAGGAACAATCAGTCAGTCCGTCTGTCTGTTGCAACTCAAATTAGTCCCCCAGTTATTGAGCTATCTTCATGAAACTTGGCACACAAGCTTATTATTGCTGTAGGCTGTAAATAAGTCGGAAAGAGCCAGATCGGACCGATATATCGTATAGCTGTCATAGAAGCTATCGGCCGATTTTTGTTGTTTTTAAAGATATTGCAACAAGATTTGGCAAATCCTATTCTTATTACGTTTTTAATGTGCTGTCAAAATTGTATCAAAATCGGACCACTATAACATATAGCTGTCATAGGAACAATCGGCTGAAATCACGGTTTTTGTATGCAAACCTGTTTTGTTTTTGGAAATACCGCACATTATCAATACTTTTTAATGTTATACAGTAACCCGCCCTTAGTTTTTCCATTTAAATATCTCAGACGTTTATATTCTATAGCTGTTATAGGAACAATCAGTCAGTCCGTCTGTCTGTTGCAACGCAAATTAGTCCCCCCAGTTATTGAGCTATCTTCATGAAACTTGGCACACAAGCTTATTATTGCTGTAGGCTGTAAATAAGTCGGAACGAGCCAGATCGGACCGATATATCGTATAGCTGTCATAGAAGCTATCGGCCGATTTTTGTTGTTATACCCTTGCAGAGGGTATATTAATTTTAGCCAGAAGTTTGCAACGCACCTTAGGAGACATCTCCGACCCTATAAAGTATATATATTCTGAATCAGCATCACCAGAGGAGTCGAAAAATGGATGTCCGTCTGTCCGTCCGTCCGTCTGTTGCAACGCAAACTAGTCTCTCAGTTTTTGAGCTATCTTCATGAAACTTGGCATACAAGCTTCTTATTGCTGTAGGCTGTAAATAAGTCGGAACGAGCCAGATCGGACCGATATATCGTATAGCTGTCATAGAAGCTATCGGCCGATTTTTGTTGTTTTTAAAGATATTGCAACAAGATTTGGCAAATCCTATTCTTATTACGTTCTTAATGTGCTGTCAAAATTATATCAAAGTCGGACCACTATAACATATAGCTGCCATAGGAACAATCGGCTGAAATCACGGTTTTTGTATGCAAACCTGTTTTGTTTTTGGAAATACCGCACATTATCTTTACTTTTTAATGTTATACAGTAACCCGCCCTTAGTTTTTCCATTTAAATATCTTAGACGTTTATATTCTATAGCTGTTATAGGAACAATCAGTCAGTCCGTCCGTCTGTTGCAACGCAAACTAGTCTCTCAGTTTTTGAGCTATCTTCATGAAACTTGGCATACAAGCTTCTTATTGCTGTAGGCTGTAAATAAGTCGGAACGAGCCAGATCGGACCGATATATCGTATAGCTGTCATAGAAGCTATCGGCCGATTTTTGTTGTTTTTAAAGATATTGCAACAAGATTTGGCAAATCCTATTCTTATTACGTTCTTAATGTGCTGTCAAAATTATATCAAAATCGGACCACTATAACATATAGCTGCCATAGGAACAATCGGCTGAAATCACGGTTTTTGTATGCAAACCTGTTTTGTTTTTGGAAATACCGCACATTATCTTTACTTTTTAATGTTATACAGTAACCCGCCCTTAGTTTTTCCATTTAAATATCTTAGACGTTTATATTCTATAGCTGTTATAGGAACAATCAGTCAGTCCGTCTGTCTGTTGCAACTCAAATTAGTCCCCCAGTTATTGAGCTATCTTCATGAAACTTGGCACACAAGCTTATTATTGCTGTAGGCTGTAAATAAGTCGGAAAGAGCCAGATCGCACCGATATATCGTATAGCTGTCATAGAAGCTATCGGCCGATATTTGTTGTTTTTCAAGATATTGCAACAAGATTTGGCAAATCCTATTCCTATTACGTTCTTAATGTGCTGTCAAAATTGTATCAAAATCGGACTACAATAACATATAGCTGCCATAGGAACAATCGGCTGAAATCAGGGTTTTCGTATGCAAACCTGTTTTGTTTTTGGAAATACCGCACATTATCAATACTTTTTAATGTTATACAGTAACCCGCCCTTAGTTTTTCCATTTAAATATCTAAGACGTTTATATTCTATAGCTGTTATAGGAACAATCAGTCAGTCCGTCTGTCTGTTGCAACGCAAATTAGTCCCCCAGTTATTGAGCTATCTTCATGAAACTTGGCACCCAAGCTTATTATTGATGTAGGCTGTAAATAAGTCGGAACGAGCCAGATCGGACCGATATATCGTATAGCTGTCATAGAAGCTATCGGCCGATTTTTGTTGTTTTTCAAGATATTGCAATAAGATTTGGCAAATCCTATTCTTATTACGTTGCTAATGTGCTGTCAAAATTGTATCAAAATCGGACCACTATAATATGTAGCTGCCATAGGAACAATCGGCTGAAATCAGGGTTTTTGTATGCAAACCTGTTTTGTTTTTGGAAATACCGCACATTATCAATACTTTTTAATGTTATACAGTAACCCGCCCTTAGTTTTTCCATTTAAATATCTCAGACGTTTATATTCTATAGCTGTTATAGGAACACTCAGTCAGTCCGCGTGTCTGTTGCAACTCAAATTAGTCCCCTAGTTATTGAGCTATCTTCATGAAACTTTGCTCATAAGCTTCTTATTTCTGCCCTCTTTAAATAAGTCGGAATGGGCCAGATCGGACTGATATATCGTATAGCTGTCATGGAGCCTACGGCCGATTTTCGTTATATTTCAAGATATAGCTATCAGGCTTATCACATCCAAATCTAAGTGTGTCCCTAATAATAAAGTTCGAAATCGAACTTTTATAACTTATAACGATCAACGATCGGCCTAATGAAGGTTCATGTTGCAATTTTATGGAAACCTGAGTACTATTACATATAGCTGTTAAACAAAAAATCATATAGCTGTTATTCAAACGCATTTTTGAATGAGAACTTTCCAAATTTATTTATATTTTATGACCAACAGATCCTTTACAACACAAAGACATTTCCTCATAACATTTTGTGTTAAGTATATAAGAAATCCAGGTATGTACAAAAGCATTAAAAGGTAGAATTATTTTTTTTTGAAGCAGGTGTTTGATTCATAGCCTTAATCATGTAAAAATCTTGACTTCCTGTACTGTTATAATTGTTCAATAAATACCACAGAAACCAGCAGCAATCCAAATATATTTTATATATTGTATAACTGCAAGGGTATGAAACCTTCGGCAAGCCGAAGGTAGCCTTGCTTTCTTGTTTTTTTTTTTTTTTTTTTTTTTTAGCATTCGTTTATTGACTTAAAATCTGTCCGAAAGGACAATAATTAAGTGGTTTATGGGTGACATTGACATAAGGGAAATTACATTATTGTATTGGTGGGAGAGATTGACGTATGGGAAGTTGCATTGTTGTATTTGGGACGGTGTTTAATTTATAGATCGTCTATTGCTGTGGGAGATCGAGCGGGTGAGTTCTCTTCAGGCGTCTGCGGGTTAGGCTGTTGTACAGGAGATTGATAGCTAAGTGGTTGGGGTGGTTGTCGAGCCTTCTTAGGTATCTCTCACTGAGCCTAGAGATTTCATCGGCAACTGTGGGGATTCCGAGTTCTTTGTGGATGGCCGAGTTTTCATGGTAGGGATGAGCATCGGAGGCAATCCTCAAGCACTTTTTTCAGGAACCGCTGTATTTTGAGGCGGTTTGATTGGCTTGCCGTGCCCCACAGCTGTATCCCGTAGGTCCAGATTGGCTTGAGAATTGCCTTGTATATTAGCAGCTTGATGTGTCCTTGATGTGTTGATGTGTCTTGGATCTTCTTCCAAAAAGCCATTGGAGCTGTCTGAGGCGTGAGTCGGCTTGGGTGCGCTTGATTGAGATGTGAGGGCGCCATGTGAGCCTGCGGTCCAGGGTTAGCCCCAGGTATTTTGGTGTGGGTGAGTTGGGAATGGTGCCTCCGTTTAGTGTAACGGGAGGACACTCTCCTCTGCGCAGAGTGAAGGTTGTTTGAGTTGATTTCTCCGCGTTCACTACGATGTTCCACCTTTGTAGCCAGGGATGTAGCGCGTCCAGTTGCCTTTGAACTGTCTTAGAGGCTTCTTGCGGATCGGAGGATGAGGCGAGGAATGCGGTGTCGTCAGCATATGTGCAGATTGTAAGGTTCCTGGAGGGGATGATGGGAAGGTCTGCAGTGTAGAGGGTGTAGAGGATAGGCCCCAGCACGCTGCCTTGTGGTACTCCGGCTCTGATCGGCCTAGGCGAGCTTAATGTGTTTCCACATCTCACTTGGAAGACTCTATCCTCGGTGTAAGATTTGAGGAGGGCAAATTGGGAGCTTGGGAGGTTGGTTTTGATTTTGTCTAGGAGCCCAGGGTGCCATACTCTGTCAAATGCTTGTTTGACGTCCGGCATTACCGCGCAACAGTATTCCTTTTGCTCGAACGCATCCAGTATGCGCTCAACTACCCGGTGGCATTGTTCGGGCGTTCTATGGCAGCGTCTGAAGCCAAACTGGTGATCAGGGATCGCCCACTTATGAAGCACACTGCATAAGTGCATGGTCTGCGTTCCCACGCTGAGCATGCCGCTATGTACACAATATGCGCACACCGCATTCTCTCCCTCACTTAAACTCTCTTAGCATAAGTTATACATAATGCTACCGTTTCTCTGCCGCCTTCTCCGGACAGCTAAGGCGCATTACATAGCCTAAGAGACACATTGTGTTAGAGTTAAGAATCAGTTGAGTGCTGACGATCCACACGAGTGGTCATACCATTTAAATATAACAATAAAACGGAGTTTACCTCCGACTGAAAAGGACAAACGTATTCAAATGAACCTGGTGATTCCGAGAACAACATTACTCCATATTAATTTTCTTTAATGTCACTTATAATTAACATATATTGTGCATGCAGCTTCGTGCTGCATGATAATTTAAAACAAGAAAGCAAGGCTACCTTCGGCTTGCCGAAGGTTTCATACCCTTGCAGTTATACAAAATATAAAATATATTTGGATTGCTGCTGGTTTCTGTGGTATTTATTGAACAATTATAACAGTACAGGAAGTCAAGATTTTGACCTGATTAAGGCTATGAATCAAACACCTGCTTCGAAAAAAAATAATTCTACCTTTTTAATGCTTTTGTATATACCTCGATTTCTTATATACTTAACACAAAATGTTATGAGGAAATGTCTTTGTGTTGTAAAGGATCTGTTGGTCATAAAATATAAATAAATTTGGAAAGTTCTCATTCAAAAATGCGTTTGAATAACAGCTACATGATTTTTTGTAATAGTACTCAGATTTCCATAAAATTGCAACATGAACCTTCATGAGGCCGATCGTTGATCTTTATAAGTTATAAAAGTTCGATTTCGAACTTTATTATTAGGGACACACTTAGTTTTGGATGTGGTAAGCCTGATAGCTATATCTTGAAATATAACGAAAATCGGCCGATAGGCTCCATGACAGCTATACGATATATCAGTCCGATCTGGCCCGTTCCGACTTATTTAAAGAGGGCAGAAATAAGAAGCTTGTGAGCAAAGTTTCATGAAGATAGCTCAATAACTGGGGGACTAATTTGCGTTGCAACAGACAAACGGACTGACTGATTGTTCCTATAACAGCTATAGAATATAAACGTCTGAGATATTTAAATGGAAAAACTAAGGGCGGGTTACTGTATAACATTAAAAAGTATTGATAATGTTCGGTATTTCCAAAAACAAAACGGGTTTGCATACAAAAACCCTGATTTCAGCCGATTGTTCTTATGGCAGCTATATGTTATAATGGTCCGATTTTGATACAATTTTGACAGCACATTAAGAACGTAATAAGAATAGGATTTGCCAAATCTTGTTGCAATATCTTGAAAAACAACAAAAATCGGCCGATAGCTTCTTTGACAGCTATACGATATATCGGTCCGATCTGGCTCGTTCCGACTTATTTACAGCCTACAGCAATAATAAGCTTGTGTGCCAAGTTTCATGAAGATAGCTCAATAACTGGGGGACTAATTTGAGTTGCAACAGACAGACGGACTGACTGATTGTTCCTATAACAGCTATAGAATATAAACGTCTGAGATATTTAAATGGAAAAACTAAGGGCGGGTTACTGTATAACATTAAAAAGTATTGATAATGTGCGGTATTTCCAAAAACAAAACAGGTTTGCATACAAAAACCCTGATTTCAGCCGATTGTTCCTATGGCAGCTATATGTTATACTGGTTCGATTTTGATACAATTTTGACAGCACATTAAGAACGTAATAAGAATAGGATTTGCCAAATCTTGTTGCAATATCTTGAAAAACAACAAAAATCGGCCGATAGCTTCTATGACAGCTATACGATATATCGGTCCGATCTGGCTCGTTCCGACTTATTTACAGCCTACTGCAATAAGAAGCTTGTGTGCCAAGTTTCATGAAGATAGCTCAATAACTGGGGGACTAATTTGAGTTGCAACAGACAGACGGACTGACTGATTGTTCCTATAACAGCTATAGAATATAAACGTCTGAGATATTTAAATGGAAAAACTAAGGGCGGGTTACTGTATAACATTAAAAAGTATTGATAATGTTCGGTATTTCCAAAAACAAAACGGGTTTGCATACAAAAACCCTGATTTCAGCCGATTGTTCCTATGGCAGCTATATGTTATAATGGTTCGATTTTGATACAATTTTGACAGCACATTAAGAACGTAATAAGAATAGGATTTGCCAAATCTTGTTGCAATATCTTGAAAAACAACAAAAATCGGCCGATAGCTTCTATGACAGCTATACGATATATCGGTCCGATCTGGCTCGTTCCGACTTATTTACAGCCTACAGCAATAAGAAGCTTGTGTGCCAAGTTTCATGAAGATAGCTCAATAACTGGGGGACTAATTTGAGTTGCAACAGACAGACGGACTGACTGATTGTTCCTATAACAGCTATAGAATATAAACGTCTGAGATATTTAAATGGAAAAACTAAGGGCGGGTTACTGTATAACATTAAAAAGTATTGATAATGTGCGGTATTTCCAAAAACAAAACAAGTTTGCATACAAAAACCCTGATTTCAGCCGATTGTTCCTATGGCAGCTATATGTTATACTGGTTCGATTTTGATACAATTTTGACAGCACATTAAGAACGTAATAAGAATAGGATTTGCCAAATCTTGTTGCAATATCTTGAAAAACAACAAAAATCGGCCGATAGCTTCTATGACAGCGATACGATATATCGGTCCGATCTGGCTCGTTCCGACTTATTTACAGCCTACAGCAATAAGAAGCTTGTGTGCCAAGTTTCATGAAGATAGCTCAAAAACTGAGAGACTAGTTTGCGTTGCAACAGACGGACGGACGGACGGACGGACGGACAGACGGACATCCATTTTTCGACTCCTCTGGTGATGCTGATTCAGAATATATATACTTTATAGGGTCGGAGATGTCTCCTAAGGTGCGTTGCAAACTTCTGGCTAAAATTAATATACCCTCTGCAAGGGTATAAAAAAAAAACCTAGCCTTACTTCCCTAACATTCTATCCTTTTTGATTATTCCTTCTTTGATTTTTTACTCTTTAAATAATTTCTGTGTGTAATTTGGGTCGATAAGTTATTTGTATGTAAGAGAGATGAGGAAAATATGACTAGCGATAGTTAGGCGATAGTTTGAAAGTATATAATATAATCGGTTTGTTTTGTTATTGTTATCGACTCACCCGTGATCCGTTGGGGCCCCGACGAAACAGCTGAGGAAAAATAATAATGTCACAATAACAACACCAAGAATACTCTCACACCAAATCAAATCTTCTGTCCTATCACTCAATCCCTGTTTTATATACTTTATCCTCACTTTTGCTGATCTTTATTTACGTTACAAAATTTTCTTTGTGTGTATGCGGATGATGAATGAAAATGAAAATGGACAAAAAGGTAATAAAAACAAGAAAGCAAGGCTACCTTCGGCTTGCCGAAGGTTTCATACCCTTGCAGTTATACAAAATATAAAATATATTTGGATTGCTGCTGGTTTCTGTGGTATTTATTGAAGAATAATAATAACAGTACTGGAAGTCAAGATTTTTACCTGATTAAGGCTATGAATCAAACACCTGCTTCGAAAAAAAAAAAAATAATTCTACCTTTATAATGCTTTTGTATATACCTGGATTTCTTATATACTTAACACAAAATGTTATGAGGAAATGTCTTTGTGATGTAAAGGATCTGTTGGTCATAACATATAAATAAATTTGGAAAGTTCTCATTCAAAAATGCGTTTGAATAACAGCTACATGATTTTTTGTTTAACAACTATATGTAATAGTACTCAGATTTCCATAAAATTGCAACATGAACCTTCATTAGACCGATCGTTGATCGTTATAAGTTATAAAAGTTCGATTTCGAACTTTATTATTAGGGACACACTTAGATTTGGATGTGGTAAGCCTGATAGCTATATCTTGAAATATAACGAAAAACGGGCGATAGGCTCCATGACAGCTATACGATATATCAGTCCGATCTGGCCCATTCCGACTTATTTAAAGAGGGCAGAAATAAGAAGCTTGTGAGCAAAGTTTCATGAAGATAGCTCAATAACTGGGGGACTAATTTGCGTTGCAACAGACAGACGGACTGACTGATTGTTCCTGTAACAGCTAAAGAATATAAACGTCTGAGATATTTAAATGGAAAAACTAAGGGCGGGTTACTGTATAACATTAAAAAGTATTGATAATGTGCGGTATTTCCAAAAACAAAACAGGTTTGCATACGAAAACCCTGATTTCAGCCGATTGTTCTTATGGCAACTATATGTTATAGTGGTCCGATTTTGATACAATTTTGACAGCACATTAAGAACGTAATATGAATAGGATTTGCCAAATCTTGTTGCAATATCTTGAAAAACAACAAAAATCGGCCGATAGCTTCTATGACAGCTATACGATATATCGGTCCGATCTGGCTCGTTCCGACTTATTTACAGCCTACAGCAATAAGAAGCTTGTGTGCCAAGTTTCATGAAGATAGCTCAATAACTGGGGGACTAATTTGAGTTGCAACAGACAGACGGACTGACTGATTGTTCCTATAACAGCTATAGAATATAAACGTCTGAGATATTTAAATGGAAAAACTAAGGGCGGGTTACTGTATAACATTAAAAAGTATTGATAATGTGCGGTATTTCCAAAAACAAAACAAGTTTGCATACAAAAACCCTGATTTCAGCCGATTGTTCCTATGGCAGCTATATGTTATACTGGTTCGATTTTGATACAATTTTGACAGCACATTAAGAACGTAATAAGAATAGGATTTGCCAAATCTTGTTGCAATATCTTGAAAAACAACAAAAATCGGCCGATAGCTTCTATGACAGCGATACGATATATCGGTCCGATCTGGCTCGTTCCGACTTATTTACAGCCTACAGCAATAAGAAGCTTGTGTGCCAAGTTTCATGAAGATAGCTCAAAAACTGAGAGACTAGTTTGCGTTGCAACAGACGGACGGACGGACGGACGGACGGACAGACGGACATCCATTTTTCGACTCCTCTGGTGATGCTGATTCAGAATATATATACTTTATAGGGTCGGAGATGTCTCCTAAGGTGCGTTGCAAACTTCTGGCTAAAATTAATATACCCTCTGCAAGGGTATAAAAAAACCTAGCCTTACTTCCCTAACATTCTATCCTTTTTGATTATTCCTTCTTTGATTTTTTACTCTTTAAATAATTTCTGTGTGTAATTTGGGTCGATAAGTTATTTGTATGTAAGAGAGATGAGGAAAATATGACTAGCGATAGTTAGGCGATAGTTTGAAAGTATATAATATAATCGGTTTGTTTTGTTATTGTTATCGACTCACCCGTGATCCGTTGGGGCCCCGACGAAACAGCTGAGGAAAAATAATAATGTCACAATAACAACACCAAGAATACTCTCACACCAAAGCAAATATTCTGTCCTATCACTCAATCCCTGTTTTATATACTTTATCCTCACTTTTGCTGATCTTTATTTACGTTACAAAATTTTCTTTGTGTGTATGCGGATGATGAATGAAAATGAAAATGGACAAAAAGGTAATAAAAACAAGAAAGCAAGGCTACCTTCGGCTTGCCGAAGGTTTCATACCCTTGCAGTTATACAAAATATAAAATATATTTGGATTGCTGCTGGTTTCTGTGGTATTTATTGAAGAATAATAATAACAGTACTGGAAGTCAAGATTTTTACCTGATTAAGGCTATGAATCAAACACCTGCTTCGAAAAAAAAAATAATTCTACCTTTATAATGCTTTTGTATATACCTGGATTTCTTATATACTTAACACAAAATGTTATGAGGAAATGTCTTTGTGATGTAAAGGATCTGTTGGTCATAACATATAAATAAATTTGGAAAGTTCTCATTCAAAAATGCGTTTGAATAACAGCTACATGATTTTTTGTTTAACAACTATATGTAATAGTACTCAGATTTCCATAAAATTGCAACATGAACCTTCATTAGACCGATCGTTGATCGTTATAAGTTATAAAAGTTCGATTTCGAACTTTATTATTAGGGACACACTTAGATTTGGATGTGGTAAGCCTGATAGCTATATCTTGAAATATAACGAAAAACGGGCGATAGGCTCCATGACAGCTATACGATATATCATCCGATTTTGATACAATTTTGACAGCACATTAAGAACGTAATAAGAATAGGATTTGCCAAATCTTGTTGCAATATCTTGAAAAACAACAAAAAGCGGCCGATAGCTTCTATGACAGCTATACGATATATCGGTCCGATCTGGCTCGTTCCGACTTATTTACAGCCTACATCAATAATAAGCTTGGGTGCCAAGTTTCATGAAGATAGCTCAATAACTGGGGGACTAATTTGAGTTGCAACAGACAGACGGACAGACTGATTGTTCCTATAACAGCTATAGAATATAAACGTCTCAGATATTAAAATGGAAAAACTAAGGGCGGGTTACTGTATAACATTAAAAAGTATTGATAATGTGCGGTATTTCCAAAAACAAAACAGGTTTGCATACAAAAACCCTGATTTCAGCCGATTGTTCCTATGGCAGCTATATGTTATAGTGGTCCGATTTTGATACAATTTTGACAGCACATTAAGAACGTAATATGAATAGGATTTGCCAAATCTTGTTGCAATATCTTGAAAAACAACAAAAATCGGCCGATAGCTTCTATGACAGCTATACGATATATCGGTCCGATCTGGCTCGTTCCGACTTATTTACAGCCTACATCAATAGTAAGCTTGGGTGCCAAGTTTCATGAAGATAGCTCAATAACTGGGGGACTAATTTGAGTTGCAACAGACAGACGGACTGACTGATTGTTCCTATAACAGCTATAGAATATAAACGTCTGAGATATTTAAATGGAAAAACTAAGGGCGGGTTACTGTATAACATTAAAAAGTATTGATAATGTGCGGTATTTCCAAAAACAAAACAGGTTTGCATACGAAAACCCTGATTTCAGCCGATTGTTCCTATGGCAGCTATATTTTATAGTGGTCCGATTTTGATATAATTTTGACAGCACATTAAGAACGTAATAAGAATAGGATTTGCCAAATCTTGTTGCAATATCTTGAAAAACAACAAAAATCGGCCGATAGCTTCTATGACAGCTATACGATATATCGGTCCGATCTGGCTCGTTCCGACTTATTTACAGCCTACATCAATAGTAAGCTTGGGTGCCAAGTTTCATGAAGATAGCTCAATAACTGGGGGGACTAATTTGCGTTGCAACAGACAGACGGACTGACTGATTGTTCCTAAAACAGCTATAGAATATAAACGTCTGAGATATTTAAATGGAAAAACTAAGGGCGGGTTACTGTATAACATTAAAAAGTATTGATAATGTGTGGTATTTCCAAAAACAAAACAGGTTTGCATACGAAAACCCTGATTTCAGCCGATTGTTCCTATGGCAGCTATATTTTATAGTGGTCCGATTTTGATATAATTTTGACAGCACATTAAGAACGTAATAAGAATAGGATTTGCCAAATCTTGTTGCAATATCTTGAAAAACATCAAAAATCGGCCGATAGCTTCTATGACAGCTATACGATATATCGGTCCGATCTGGCTCGTTCCGACTTATTTACAGCCTACATCAATAATAAGCTTGTGTGGCAAGTTTCATGAAGATAGCTCAATAACTGGGGGACTAATTTGAGTTGCAACAGACAGACGGACTGACTGATTGTTCCTATAACAGCTATAGAATATAAACGTCTGAGATATTTAAATGGAAAAACTAAGGGCGGGTTACTGTATAACATTAAAAAGTATTGATAATGTGCGGTATTTCCAAAAACAAAACAGGTTTGCATACAAAAACCCTGATTTCAGCCGATTGTTCCTATGGCAGCTATATGTTATAGTGGTCCGATTTTGATACAATTTTGACAGCACATTAAGAACGTAATAAGAATAGGATTTGCCAAATCTTGTTGCAATATCTTGAAAAACAACAAAAATCGGCCGATAGCTTCTATGACAGCTATACGATATATCGGTCCGATCTGGCTCGTTCCGACTTATTTACAGCCTACAGCAATAAGAAGCTTGTGTGCCAAGTTTCATGAAGATAGCTCAAAAACTGAGAGACTAGTTTGCGTTGCAACAGACGGACGGACGGACGGACGGACGGACGGACGGACGGACAGACGGACATCCATTTTTCGACTCCTCTGGTGATGCTGATTCAGAATATATATACTTTATAGGGTCGGAGATGTCTCCTAAGGTGCGTTGCAAACTTCTGGCTAAAATTAATATACCCTCTGCAAGGGTATAACAACAAAAATCGGCCGATAGCTTCTATGACAGCTATACGATATATCGGTCCGATCTGGCTCGTTCCGACTTATTTACAGCCTACAGCAATAAGAAGCTTGTGTGCCAAGTTTCATGAAGATAGCTCAAAAACTGAGAGACTAGTTTGCGTTGCAACAGACGGACGGACGGACGGACGGACAGACGGACATCCATTTTTCGACTCCTCTGGTGATGCTGATTCAGAATATATATACTTTATAGGGTCGGAGATGTCTCCTAAGGTGCGTTGCAAACTTCTGGCTAAAATTAATATACCCTCTGCAAGGGTATAACAACAAAAATCGGCCGATAGCTTCTATGACAGCTATACGATATATCGGTCCGATCTGGCTCGTTCCGACTTATTTACAGCTTACAGCAATAATAAGCTTGTGTGCCAAGTTTCATGAAGATAGCTCAATAACTGGGGGACTAATTTGCGTTGCAACAGACAGACGGACTGACTGATTGTTCCTATAACAGCTATAGAATATAAACGTCTGAGATATTTAAATGGAAAAACTAAGAGCGGGTTACTGTATAACATTAAAAAGTATTGATAATGTGCGGTATTTCCAAAAACAAAACAGGTTTGCATACAAAAACCCTGATTTCAGCCGATTGTTCCTATGGCAGCTATATGTTATAGTGGTCCGATTTTGATACAATTTTGACAGCACATTAAGAACGTAATAAGAATAGGATTTGCCAAATCTTGTTGCAATATCTGGAAAAACAACAAAAATCGGCCGATAGCTTCTATGACAGCTATACGATATATCGGTCCGATCTGGCTCGTTCCGACTTATTTACAGCCTACAGCAATAATAAGCTTGTGTGCCAAGTTTCATGAAGATAGCTCAATAACTGGGGGACTAATTTGAGTTGCAACAGACAGACGGACTGACTGATTGTTCCTAAAACAGCTATAGAATATAAACGTCTGAGATATTTAAATGGAAAAACTAAGGGCGGGTTACTGTATAACATTAAAAAGTATTGATAATGTGCGGTATTTCCAAAAACAAAACGGGTTTGCATACAAAAACCCTGATTTCAGCCGATTGTTCCTATGGCAGCTATATGTTATAATGGTTCGATTTTGATACAATTTTGACAGCACATTAAGAACGTAATAAGAATAGGATTTGCCGAATCTTGTTGCAATATCTTGAAAAACAACAAAAATCGGCCGATAGCTTCTATGACAGCTATACGATATATCGGTCCGATCTGGCTCGTTCCGACTTATTTACAGCCTACAGCAATAATAAGCTTGTGTGGCAAGTTTCATGAAGATAGCTCAATAACTGGGGGACTAATTTGAGTTGCAACAGACGGACGGACGGACGGACGGACGGACAGACGGACATCCATTTTTCGACTCCTCTGGTGATGCTGATTCAGAATATATATACTTTATAGGGTCGGAGATGTCTCCTAAGGTGCGTTGCAAACTTCTGGCTAAAATTAATATACCCTCTGCAAGGGTATAATCATGTAGCTTTTATTCAAACGTATTTTTGAATGAGAACTTTCCAAATTTATTTATATGTTATGACCAACAGATCCTTTACATCACAAAGACATTTCCTCATAACATTTTGTGTTAAGTATATAAGAAATCCAGGTATATACAAAAGCATTATAAAGGCAGAATTATTTTTTTTCGAAGCAGGTGTTTGATTCATAGCCTTAATCAGGTAAAAATCTTGACTTCCAGTACTGTTATAAGTGTTCAATAAATTCCACAGAAACCAGCAGCAATCCAAATATATTTTATATTTTGTATAACTGCAAGGGTATGAAACCTTCGGCAAGCCGAAGGTAGCCTTGCTTTCTTGTTTTAATTATGTGCACCGAAAATATTCATAGTGCAATTTTATCGATCATCACGGAAGAAATGCAGTGGTCGAGTGGTGATGGTAGTTGACTGTTAAGCGAGAGGTCCGGAGTTCAACTCCTGGGTGCCGCGGCCTTATATTTATTTTTTTTTATTTTTTATATTTTTTATACCCTTGCAGAGGGTATATTAATTTTAGCCAGAAGTTTGCAACGCACCTTAGGAGACATCTCCGACCCTATAAAGTATATATATTCTGAATCAGCATCACCAGAGGAGTCGAAAAATGGATGTCCGTCCGTCCGTCCGTCCGTCCGTCCGTCTGTTGCAACGCAAACTAGTCTCTCAGTTTTTGAGCTATCTTCATGAAACTTGGCACTCAAGCTTATTATTGCTGTAGGCTGTAAATAAGTCGGAACGAGCCAGATCGGACCGATATATCGTATAGCTGTCATAGAAGCTATCGGCCGATTTTTGTTGTTTTTCAAGATATTGCAACAAGATTTGGCAAATCCTATTCATATTACGTTCTTAATGTGCTGTCAAAATTGTATCAAAATCGGACCACTATAACATATAGCTGCCATAGGAACAATCGGCTGAAATCAGGGTTTTTGTATGCAAACCTGTTTTGTTTTGGGAAATACCGCACATTATCAATACTTTTTAATGTTATACAGTAACCCGCCCTTAGTTTTTCCATTTAAATATCTCAGACGTTTATATTCTATAGCTGTTATAGGAACAATCAGTCAGTCCGTCTGTCTGTTGCAACTCAAATTAGTCCCCCAGTTATTGAGCTATCTTCATGAAACTTGGCACACAAGCTTATTATTGCTGAAGGCTGTAAATAAGTCGGAACGAGCCAGATCGGACCGATATATCGTATACTGGTATCGGATCGGTATCGATACTGGTATCGATACTGGTATCGGATCGGTATCGATACTGGTATCGGATCGGTATCGATACTGATATCGGATCGGTATCGATACTGGTATCGATACTGGTATCGGATCGGTATCGATACTGGTATCGATACTGGTATCGGATCGGTATCGATACTGGTATCGATACTGGTATCGGATCGGTATCGATACTGGTATCGATACTGGTATCGGTATCGATACTGGTATCGGATAGGTATCGATACTGGTATCGGATAGGTATCGACACTGGTATCGGATCGGTGTCGATACTGGTATCGATACTGGTAACGATACTGGTATCGATACTGGAATCGGATCGGTATCGATACTGGTATCGACGTTAAACTTTTTATACCTTTGCAGAGGGTATATTAATTTTAGCCAGAAGTTTGCAACGCACCTTAGGAGACATCTCCGACCCTTTAAAGTATATATATTCTGAATCAGCATCACCAGAGGAGTCGAAAAATGGATGTCCGTCTGTCCGTCCGTCCGTCCGTCCGTCTGTTGCAACTCAAATTAGTCCCCCAGTTATTGAGCTATCTTCATGAAACTTGGCACACAAGCTTATTATTGCTGTAGGCTGTAAATAAGTCGGAACGAGCCAGATCGGACCGATATATCGTATAGCTGTCATAGAAGCTATCGGCCGATTTTTGTTGTTTTTCCAGATATTGCAACAAGATTTGGCAAATCCTATTCTTATTACGTTCTTAATGTGCTGTCAAAATTGTATCAAAATCGGACCACTATAACATATAGCTGCCATAGGAACAATCGGCTGAAATCAGGGTTTTTGTATGCAAACCTGTTTTGTTTTTGGAAATACCGCACATTATCAATACTTTTTAATGTTATACAGTAACCCGCTCTTAGTTTTTCCATTTAAATATCTCAGACGTTTATATTCTATAGCTGTTATAGGAACAATCAGTCAGTCCGTCTGTCTGTTGCAACGCAAATTAGTCCCCCAGTTATTGAGCTATCTTCATGAAACTTGGCACACAAGCTTATTATTGCTGTAAGCTGTAAATAAGTCTGAGATATTTAACCGGATATATCGTATAGCTGTCATAGAAGCTATCGGCCGATTTTTGTTGTTTTTCAAGATATTGCAACAAGATTTGGCAAATCCTATTCATATTACGTTCTTAATGTGCTGTCAAAATTGTATCAAAATCGGACCCCTATAACATATAGCTGCCATAGGAACAATCGGCTGAAATCAGGGTTTTTGTATGCAAACCTGTTTTGTTTTTGGAAATACCGCACATTATCAATACTTTTTAATGTTATACAGTAACCCGCCCTTAGTTTTTCCATTTAAATATCTCAGACGTTTATATTCTATAGCTGTTATAGGAATAATCAGTCAGTCCGTTTGTCTGTTGCAACGCAAATTAGTCCCCCAGTTATTGAGCTATCTTCATGAAACTTTGCTCACAAGCTTCTTATTTCTGCCCTCTTTAAATAAGTCGGAACGGGCCAGATCGGAGATATATCGTATAGCTGTCATGGAGCCTATCGGCCGATTTTCGTTATATTTCAAGATATAGCTATCAGGCTTACCACATCCAAATCTAAGTGTGTCCCTAATAATAAAGTTCGAAATCGAACTTTTATAACTTATAAAGATCAACGATCGGCCTCATGAAGGTTCATGTTGCAATTTTATGGAAATCTGAGTACTATTACAAAAAAACATGTAGCTGTTATTCAAACGCATTTTTGAATGAGAACTTTCCAAATTTATTTATATTTTATGACCAACAGATCCTTTACAACACAAAGACATTTCCTCATAACATTTTGTGTTAAGTATATAAGAAATCGAGGTATATACAAAAGCATTAAAAAGGTAGAATTATTTTTTTCGAAGCAGGTGTTTGATTCATAGCCTTAATCAGGTCAAAATCTTGACTTCCTGTACTGTTATAATTGTTCAATAAATACCACAGAAACCAGCAGCAATCCAAATATATTTTATATTTTGTATAACTGCAAGGGTATGAAACCTTCGGCAAGCCGAAGGTAGCCTTGCTTTCTTGTTTTTTTTTTTTTTTTTTTTTTTGGACGTTGATACAATGGATGTATAATCAAGTGGTCCTTGCAAAACCAAGCCGATGCTTGTTACCGCGGCCCCCCCACCACGCCCGTTCTCCCCCCCCCCCCCACCGGGCGGGGGGGGCGCTTTTCTCTCGCGTACTCCCAAAACCGAAAACCGAAAAAAAGAGGGGGGGGGGGGAAAAAAATCCGGGGAAGAAAAAAATTTTTGAGGAAAGATTACTTAATTTCTAGATAGGTAGGACAAGATTTCAAATTTTAGGCATGCAACAGAGGAAGCGTTAGAAGAAAGAAAGTAAAGATTATTATAGTCACAACATAATACCCTAAACGGATCATGAAGGGCATAGTTCGACCTACAATTAGGAAGAGTTAGTGGTAAGTAATTACGTGTTAATCTACAAGGGACAGAAAAGTGTAGCTGGCTAACCAGGTCAACACTGTCAATGTCACCTTGGATGAGGTTATTAATAAATACTACACCCAGCATGGTTCTACGATTAGCTAGAGAAGGTAAGTTAAGTAGTAGAAGTCTACTGCCATAGGAAGGAAGTCTTAAATTTACGTCCCAGTTAAGGCCTCGTAAGGCGAAAATTAAAAAATTTTTTTGTACAGATTCAATGCGGTTTTTGTGAGTAGTGTACTGGGGACACCATACGCATGATCCATATTCCAGAATTGGACGAACAAGTGAGGTGTAGAGGGTCTTTGTTACATAAGGATCGTCAAACTCCTTAGACCATCTCTTAATAAAGCCAAGCACACCCATGGCTTTATTGACCATATGGGAAATATGTTCGGAAAACTTTAGTTTTCGGTCCAAACGGACCCCAAGATCATCAACTAGAGTAATTCTTTCTAAGACACAACCACAAAGAGTGTAGGAAACGTACTTTGGACTGGCTCGATAGAATGTCATCAGCTTGCATTTGGAGCTGTTCAGGTTTAAGAAATTTGCACAACACCAGGAATGAAAACTATCTAGGTCGGCTTGTAAGTGCGAGTGGCAGTAGTCATCTTTAAATTGATAACAAAGCTTTACATCATCCGCATACATGAGAGTACGGGAGTTATGTATGACCAAAGGTAGGTCATTGATGAAAAGCGTAAAAAGGAGGGGGGCCTAGATGGCTACCCTGAGGAACGCCAGATGTGGCATGAAGAAGGTGTGAAAGTACATTTTTAAAGAGAACTCTTTGGGTTCTGCCATTCAGATAACTCACAATCCAATTAAGAAGTTTTGGTGTGAAGCCTAAGAGGCTGAGTTTATGTGCAAGAAGGGAATGATTTACTGAGTCAAAAGCCTTACTGAAATCAGTGTATATAACATCAGTTTGAAGATTTTCCTGAAAACCTTTTATAACAAAGGATGTCAGCTCCAGTAAGTTTGTCGTAGTTGATCGACGTTTTATAAATCCGTGCTGAGAAGGCGATATGACGGATCTACAGAAATGTTGCAAGTGAGGAGTTAATACATTCTCGAAGAATTTAGGTATAGCCGACAATTTAGAGATACCTCTATAATTGCTTGCTTCAGACTTACTGCCCTTCTTAAACAAGGGAATGATAAAAGATTCCTTCCAAATGGAAGGAAAGGATGAAGTATCTAAGGACAGCGAAAATAGTTTGAGCAATGGCTTACTTAGGGAGTTGGCACAGAACCGAAGTACACAAGCGGGAACACCGTCGGGACCTGGCGAAAAAACTGGTTTAACCAAGTGAAGATCCTTAACAAGTGAATTTTCGTTTAGAATAGGGGTGAAGATACCATTTGAGCAAGGAATATTGTATGGATAAACATGAATCTTTTGTGTAGTAGGCGAATACGTGGTTTGAAAAAACCTAGCAAACATATCGGCCATGGCTTGGTCGGTATCTGCAGTGGTATTTTCAAACGACAACTTTGAGGGAAAGACAGAAGATTTACGCTTCATATTAACAAAACTATAAAACTGTTTAGGGTTCTCAAGGAACTGAGACCTACAACGAGCTAGATAGTTTTTATAACATTTCGCGTTAAGGACCGAGAAATTTAATCGTGCAGTTAAAAAACGGGAAAAAGCTAAACTGCAATTATTAATTTTATATTTTTTAAATAAGCTGGATTTTAAATTTTTAAGGCGAGACAGCTCTTTTGTAAACCATGGTGGCTTACTCGAGCATGCCTGATAGAAACGCGGAACACAAATATCAAAGAAAGAGTCAATGGTCTTATAAAATATGCTTACCGCCACTGAAATATCAGTAGTCGAGTAAAGCTCTGACCAGTCGCAGTTGGAAAGTAAAAAGTTCAATAATACAAAGTCTGCTTTTCTAAAGCAGCGTATACGTTTACACAGTTTTTCATATTTAACAAAACATTTGCCCAGATCAAAAGTAGCTTCAAAAGTGGGATGATAAGAATCTTCTGGTAAAGAAAGTGGTTGAGTCCTTGTTAGAGACACCCTAGATGGATCAGATACGAAGCATAAATCCAAGGATCTGTTTCTAAAGTTTTTGATATGATTGACCTGCGACAATGACATATCAAACAGACCGTCAAATAGGTCATGCTGCCGAGAAGGCAATAAATAAGTCTCACCAACACTTGGTGTCCAGTCACATTCAGGAACATTGAAGTCACCAAGGACTATAAAATGATCCCTGTCTGATAACAGGTTGAAAACAGTCTTTATTGCAGACAAGTGTTGCAAATAGACTGACAATTCCGATGACGGCGGAATATATGAACAGGTTATAAAACAGAAAAAACCGGGAAAGTGTAATTTTACACAAATAAATTCAATGCAATGTTGAACTTCCGGTTGAAAAAGTTCCGATGATATGGCGGAATTTACTGCAATCAGAACTCCCCCACCACGTCGGCCAGGTCGATCAAGCCTGTATGTTGTATACTTACTTGGTAAAACTTCGGTGCTTAAAATATCCGGTTTTAACCAAGTTTCAGTAAACACTAAAACATGGGAGGTAAAAGAAAGGCTGTTTAGGAATAGATTAGATAGTTTGCTACATAATCCTCTAACATTTTGGTATGTAAGAAGAAAAGTAGCACTTAGTTTTTTGCATTTTGTTTTTGGGTGGACGTTTCTGGGATTGGCAGTGAAAGAACAATCGGTTTCCGATTCTTTTTCTTCTTCGCCTCAAACTCTTTAACCATTACATGTTCTGGCCAAAATGTTGGAGAACATATAATGGCTAGCAGTTCAGCCGGGACACTAATTTTAAAGGACGATATGTCCCTCTCATATGAGAATTTAAATTTTTCCACTTTAAACTCGACAGCTTGTATTTTGGCTTGAATATAAGCCGCAACATCTTGAGATGTAAGATCAGGGGCAAGCCGGGAAACGAAAATTTGTTTCCTTAGTGGAACTCCTAACACCTTTTAGGCTCCACGGGTATTACACCTATGGGATAGTTCATAACCGGTACTCCGGAACTAGAACTTGCCTTAGGTATATCTATAATCTGTGGTACAGGCAAAGAAACCACAGCGGACACATCGGAAATTTTGTGTGACACCATTTGCACACACTCGTTGATGACTTTTTCTGATACCGATGATCTCGTCACCATAGGAGTAGTGAACGACATCACCGGCTGAGTCACAGGAGTGCATGGCTGGTCAATGAGAGGGGGCGGAATGACAGCAGGCAAAGGCTTCGCTACGTGAGCGGATTTCTTGCGCTTGGGCGACTCATTTAATAGCTTTAAACTATTAAACGAGTTGTCTAACGCTGAGAACTGATCGGCAAGTTTACGGAAACTGCCAAACAATTCCCGAAATCCAGTCTTTGTCTGCCGCATGAACGACATCATATCGTTCTCCGCCTCCCGACACATGTCGCAACAGTAGCGCAAACCAGTGCGCTTGGCCACGGCGTCAGCCGTAGAGGCCGTGTAGCCGGCACATTTTATGTGCACGACGTTGTCACAAAGCCAGCAAGAGATGCTTGGCTGAGCAACAGTCACCTGCTTTAGACAGGATTTCTTATAACAGATTACGCCTTCCATTTTACGGGGTCTCTACTGTAGCCAAGAAAAACTACCGCAAGAACAAAAGCAAAAATGAAAGAAGAGAGAAAAAATAAAATAAATGAGAGAGGATTGCGAGTCAAGAGCGCACGCAAAAGATAGTGAGAGTAGGCGAGTGAGCGCGAGAGAGTGTTAGGCACACACACACTAAAAGATGTTACTGTTATAGCTGCAACGAGAATGCAACAACAACAGCCGAAACAGAAGAGCACAATAAAAACAATTGCACTCTGAAAAGCGAAGAGCAAAAAGAAACAACGAAATGGCAGTGGAATAAAGTTTAGAATAAAATTGTGATTAGTAAATTACAAACCAGTGGGTAAAGACAGCAGGCATGCACTCGCGTTTGTGAACGGATATGTTCAAGTTACTTTTAAGATTATAAATCAAAAGCTAAACGCCGATTGTTAGCATTTATAAAATAAAAAGCGGGGAGCAGAAAAAAAAGCGTCCGTTCACTTGGAAGAGTTATGAAGGTTATCTTAACTTTTTTATTTTTAAATAAGCATATTTTAAACTTTTTAATGGACGAGACAGCTCTTTTTTAAACCATGGTAGATATACTCGAGCATATTATATAGAAACTATAGGAACACAAATATCAAAGAACGAGTCAATGGTCTTATAAAATATGCTTACCGCCACTGAAACTATCAGTAGTTTGCTAGTAAAGCTCTGACCAGTCGCAGTTGGAAAGTAAAAGTTCAATAATACAAAGTCTGCTTTTCTAAAGCAGCGTATACGTTTACATTTTTTTTCATATTTAACAAAACATTTCGGCCCAGATCAAAAAGAAGTAGCTTCAAAATGGGATGATAAGAATCTTCTGGTAAAGAAAGATGGTATGAGTAGCATGTTAGAGACACATTTTATGGACAAATACGAAGCATAAATCCAAGGATCTTTTCTAAAAAACTTTAGTTATTCAAAATGATTTTTGACCTGCGAACAATGACATATTCAAAATAGACCTCAAATTATGACAAGCTGATCCGTAGAAGCAAAAAATAAGTCTCCACCATAACACTTGGTGTTCAGTCATATACAGGAACATTTAAGTCACCATTACTAAGGTAAAATGATTTTGTCTTCGATAGCAGGTGTTTGATTCATAGCCTTAATCAGGTCAAAATCTTGACTTCCTGTACTGTTATAATTGTTCAATAAATACCACAGAAACCAGCAGCAATCCAAATATTTTTTATATTTTGTATAAATGCAAGGGTATGAAACCTTCGGCAAGCCGAAATTCTTTTTTTTTTTTTTTTTTTTTTTTTTTGGACGTTGATACAATGGATGTATAATCAAGTGGTCCTTGCAAAACCAAGCCGATGCTTGTTACGCGCGGATCCCAGACACAGCGAATGTCCACCTCCCGCCCAACCGACCGAGGGGCACAGTCGTCTGACGTACGACTCGAAACGCGAAACGCGAAATAGAGAACGCGGGCATGCAAAGATACCGAGATAGAAAAGATTTTCGAGGAAAGATTACTTAATTTCTAGATAGGTAGGACAAGATTTCAAATTTTAGGCATGCAACAGAGGAAGCGTTAGAAGAAAGAAAGTAAAGATTATTATAGTCACAACATAATACCCTAAACGGATCATGAAGGGCATAGTTCGACCTACAATTAGGAAGAGTTAGTGGTACGTAATTACGTGTTAATCTACAAGGGACAGAAAAGTGTAGCTGGCTAACCAGGTCAACACTGTCAATGTCACCTTGGATGAGGTTATTAATAAATACTACACCCAGCATGGTTCTACGATTAGCTAGAGAAGGTAAGTTAAGTAGTAGAAGTCTACTGCCATAGGAAGGAAGTCTTAAATTTACGTCCCAGTTAAGGCCTCGTAAGGCGAAAATTAAAAAATTTTTTTTGTACAGATTCAATGCGGTTTTTGTGAGTAGTGTACTGGGGACACCATACGCATGATCCATATTCCAGAATTGGACGAACAAGTGAGGTGTAGAGGGTCTTTGTTACATAAGGATCGTCAAACTCCTTAGACCATCTCTTAATAAAGCCAAGCACACCCATGGCTTTATTGACCATATGGGAAATATGTTCGGAAAACTTTAGTTTTCGGTCCAAACGGACCCCAAGATCATCAACTAGAGTAATTCTTTCTAAGACACAACCACAAAGAGTGTAGGAAACGTACTTTGGACTGGCTCGATAGAATGTCATCAGCTTGCATTTGGAGCTGTTCAGGTTTAAGAAATTTGCACAACACCAGGAATGAAAACTATCTAGGTCGGCTTGTAAGTGCGAGTGGCAGTAGTCATCTTTAAATTGATAACAAAGCTTTACATCATCCGCATACATGAGAGTACGGGAGTTATGTATGACCAAAGGTAGGTCATTGATGAAAAGCGTAAAAAGGAGGGGGGCCTAGATGGCTACCCTGAGGAACGCCAGATGTGGCATGAAGAAGGTGTGAAAGTACATTTTTAAAGAGAACTCTTTGGGTTCTGCCATTCAGATAACTCACAATCCAATTAAGAAGTTTTGGTGTGAAGCCTAAGAGGCTGAGTTTATGTGCAAGAAGGGAATGATTTACTGAGTCAAAAGCCTTACTGAAATCAGTGTATATAACATCAGTTTGAAGATTTTCCTGAAAACCTTTTATAACAAAGGATGTCAGCTCCAGTAAGTTTGTCGTAGTTGATCGACGTTTTATAAATCCGTGCTGAGAAGGCGATATGACGGATCTACAGAAATGTTGCAAGTGAGGAGTTAATACATTCTCGAAGAATTTAGGTATAGCCGACAATTTAGAGATACCTCTATAATTGCTTGCTTCAGACTTACTGCCCTTCTTAAACAAGGGAATGATAAAAGATTCCTTCCAAATGGAAGGAAAGGATGAAGTATCTAAGGACAGCGAAAATAGTTTGAGCAATGGCTTACTTAGGGAGTAGGCACAGAACCGAAGTACACAAGCGGGAACACCGTCGGGACCTGGCGAAAAAACTGGTTTAACCAAGTGAAGATCCTTAACAAGTGAATTTTCGTTTAGAATAGGGGTGAAGATACCATTTGAGCAAGGAATATTGTATGGATAAACATGAATCTTTTGTGTAGTAGGCGAATACGTGGTTTGAAAAAACCTAGCAAACATATCGGCCATGGCTTGGTCGGTATCTGCAGTGGTATTTTCAAACGACAACTTTGAGGGAAAGACAGAAGATTTACGCTTCATATTAACAAAACTATAAAACTGTTTAGGGTTCTCAAGGAACTGAGACCTACAACGAGCTAGATAGTTTTTATAACATTTCGCGTTAAGGACCGAGAAATTTAATCGTGCAGTTAAAAAACGGGAAAAAGCTAAACTGCAATTATTAATTTTATATTTTTTAAATAAGCTGGATTTTAAATTTTTAAGGCGAGACAGCTCTTTTGTAAACCATGGTGGCTTACTCGAGCATGTCTGATAGAAACGCGGAACACAAATATCAAAGAAAGAGTCAATGGTCTTATAAAATATGCTTACCGCCACTGAAATATCAGTAGTCGAGTAAAGCTCTGACCAGTCGCAGTTGGAAAGTAAAAAGTTCAATAATACAAAGTCTGCTTTTCTAAAGCAGCGTATACGTTTACACAGTTTTTCATATTTAACAAAACATTTGCCCAGATCAAAAGTAGCTTCAAAAGTGGGATGATAAGAATCTTCTGGTAAAGAAAGTGGTTGAGTCCTTGTTAGAGACACCCTAGATGGATCAGATACGAAGCATAAATCCAAGGATCTGTTTCTAAAGTTTTTGATATGATTGACCTGCGACAATGACATATCAAACAGACCGTCAAATAGGTCATGCTGCCGAGAAGGCAATAAATAAGTCTCACCAACACTTGGTGTCCAGTCACATTCAGGAACATTGAAGTCACCAAGGACTATAAAATGATCCCTGTCTGATAACAGGTTGAAAACAGTCTTTATTGCAGACAAGTGTTGCAAATAGACTGACAATTCCGATGACGGCGGAATATATGAACAGGTTATAAAACAGAAAAAACCGGGAAAGTGTAATTTTACACAAATAAATTCAATGCAATGTTGAACTTCCGGTTGAAAAAGTTCCGATGATATGGCGGAATTTACTGCAATCAGAACTCCCCCACCACGTCGGCCAGGTCGATCAAGCCTGTATGTTGTATACTTACTTGGTAAAACTTCGGTGCTTAAAATATCCGGTTTTAACCAAGTTTCAGTAAACACTAAAACGTGGGAGGTAAAAGAAAGGCTGTTTAGGAATAGATTAGATAGTTTGCTACATAATCCTCTAACATTTTGGTATGTAAGAAGAAAAGTAGCACTTAGTTTTTTGCATTTTGTTTTTGGGTGGACGTTTCTGGGATTGGCAGTGAAAGAACAATCGGTTTCCGATTCTTTTTCTTCTTCGCCTCAAACTCTTTAACCATTACATGTTCTGGCCAAAATGTTGGAGAACATATAATGGCTAGCAGTTCAGCCGGGACACTAATTTTAAAGGACGATATGTCCCTCTCATATGAGAATTTAAATTTTTCCACTTTAAACTCGACAGCTTGTATTTTGGCTTGAATATAAGCCGCAACATCTTGAGATGTAAGATCAGGGGCAAGCCGGGAAACGAAAATTTGTTTCCTTAGTGGAACTCCTAACACCTTTTTAGGCTCCACGGGTATTACACCTATGGGATAGTTCATAACCGGTACTCCGGAACTAGAACTTGCCTTAGGTATATCTATAATCTGTGGTACAGGCAAAGAAACCACAGCGGACACATCGGAAATTTTGTGTGACACCATTTGCACACACTCGTTGATGACTTTTTCTGATACCGATGATCTCGTCACCATAGGAGTAGTGAACGACATCACCGGCTGAGTCACAGGAGTGCATGGCTGGTCAATGAGAGGGGGCGGAATGACAGCAGGCAAAGGCTTCGCTACGTGAGCGGATTTCTTGCGCTTGGGCGACTCATTTAATAGCTTTAAACTATTAAACGAGTTGTCCAACGCTGAGAACTGATCGGCAAGTTTACGGAAACTGCCAAACAATTCCCGAAATCCAGTCTTTGTCTGCCGCATGAACGACATCATATCGTTCTCCGCCTCCCGACACATGTCGCAACAGTAGCGCAAACCAGTGCGCTTGGCCACGGCGTCAGCCGTAGAGGCCGTGTAGCCGGCACATTTTATGTGCACGACGTTGTCACAAAGCCAGCAAGAGATGCTTGGCTGAGCAACAGTCACCTGCTTTAGACAGGATTTCTTATAACAACTTACGCCTTCCATTTTACGGGGTCTCTACTGTAGCCAAGAAAAACTACCGCAAGAACAAAAGCAAAAATGAAAGAAGGAGAAAAAATAAAATAAATGAGAGAGGATTGCGAGTCAAGAGCGCACGCAAAAGATAGTGAGAGTAGGCGAGTGAGCGCGAGAGAGTGTTAGGCACCCACACACTAAAAGATGTTACTGTTATAGCTGCAAAGAGAATGCAACAACAACAGCCGAAACAGAAGAGCACAATAAAAACAATTGCACTCTGAAAAGCGAAGAACAAAAAGAAACAACGAAATGGCAGTGGAATAAAGTTTAGAATAAAATTGTGATTAGTAAATTACAAACCAGTGGGTGAAAACAGCAGGCATGCACTCGCGTTTGTGAACGGATATGTTCAAGGTACTTTTAAATTATAAATCAAAAGCTAAACGCCGATTGTTAGCATTTATAAAATAAAAATCGGGGAGCAGAAAAAAAACGCGTCCGTTCACTTGGAAGAGATAGGTTTATGACTGTATGCAAACCTGTTTTGTTTTTGGAAATACCGCACATTATCAATACTTTTTAATGTTATACAGTAACCCGCCCTTAGTTTTTCCATTTAAATATCTCAGACGTTTATATTATATAGCTGCTATAGGAACAATCAGTCAGTCCGTCTGTCTGTTGCAACGCAAATTAGTCCCCCAGTTATTGAGCTATCTTCACGAAACTTTGCTCACAAGCTTCTTATTGTTGCCCTATTTAAATAAGTCGGAACGGGCCAGATCGGACTGATATATCGTATAGCTGTCATGGAGCCTATCGGCCGATTTTCGTTATATTTCAAGATATAGCTATCAGGCTTACCACATCCAAAGCTAAGTGTGTCCCTAATAATAAAGTTCGAAATCGAACTTTTATAACTAATAACGATCAACGATCGGCCTAATGAAGGTCCATGTTGCAATTTTATGGAAATCTGAGTACTATTACATATAGCTGTTAAACAAAAAATCATGTAGCTGTTATTCAAACGCATTTTTGAATGAGAACTTTCCAAATTTATTTATATTTTATGACCAACAGATCCTTTACAACACAAAGACATTTTCCTCATAACATTTTTTTTATTTATAAAAAAAATTTGTTATAAAAAAAAAAATAAAAAAGGGGAATTTTTTTTTTTCGAAGCAGGTGTTTTTTTCATAGCCTTATTAAGGTAAAAATCTTGACTTCCTGTACTGTTATAATTGTCAATAACTACCACAGAAACCAGCAGCAATCCAAATATATTTTATATTTTGTATAACTGCAAGGGTATGAAACCTTCGGCAAGCCGAAGGTAGCCTTGCTTTCTTGTTTTATTTTATAGTGTGTTGCAAAATTCAAAATACATTTTTAGTATATTTAAAGCCACTTAGAATCAAAAGAGACATTGAGCAGCAACACAAAAAACAAACGACAAATCTAATTAGATATGTTGAGATGTATTGTGAGGCAGCATATATGTATGTATGTATAGCGTTGAAATTTTGCAGCGTGCTTCTCCGTTTTCAATCAGTGAAAAAAAAAGGCAGCGTGCTTCTCCGTTTTCCATAAGTGAAAAGAAAGAATATCGAGCACGATAATTGGCCCATGCAATCGATATTATTCCCACTCCACTTCCCAACACTGATCGTAGATCGGCCGATTTGGAGTTGCCAGACCGGTCGATTATCGGTGCGACTCTGGGTGTGGTGAAAACCGTTCAAATTCAAATTCAAATTTGAATCCCTGAATTTCGAAACGAGTATGTAGGCAGATCGCTTATCAAATAAAAATGTAACAAAAACAAACAAAAAGAAGAAAGCAAGGCTACCTTCGGCTTGCCGAAGGTTTCATACCCTTGCAGTTATACAAAATATAAAATATATTTGGATTGCTGCTGGTTTCTGTGGTATTTATTGAACAATTATAACAGTACAGGAAGTCAAGATTTTGACCTGATTAATAAGAAGCTTGTGAGCAAAGTTTCATGAAGATAGCTCAATAACTGGGGGACTAATTTGCGTTGCAACAGACAAACGGACTGACTGATTGTTTTTATAACAGCTATAGAATATAAACGTCTGAGATATTTAAATGGAAAAACTAAGGGCGGGTTACTGTATAACATTAAAAAGTATTGATAATGTGCGGTATTTCCAAAAACAAAACAGGTTTGCATACAAAAACCCTGATTTCAGCCGATTGTTCCTATGGCAGCTATATGTTATAGTGGTCCGATTTTGATACAATTTTGACAGCACATTAAGAACGTAATAAGAATAGGATTTGCCAAATCTTGTTGCAATATCTGGAAAAACAACAAAAATCGGCCGATAGCTTCTATGACAGCTATACGATATATCGGTCCGATCTGGCTCGTTCCGACTTATTTACAGCCTACAGCAATAATAAGCTTGTGTGCCAAGTTTCATGAAGATAGCTCAATAACTGGGGGACTAATTTGAGTTGCAACAGACAGACGGACTGACTGATTGTTCCTATAACAGCTATAGAATATAAACGTCTGAGATATTTAAATGGAAAAACTAAGGGCGGATTACTGTATAACATTAAAAAGTATTGATAATGTGCGGTATTTCCAAAAACAAAACGGGTTTGCATACAAAAACCCTGATTTCAGCCGATTGTTCCTATGGCAGCTATATGTTATAATGGTTTGATTTTGATACAATTTTGACAGCACATTAGGAATATAATAAGAATAGGATTTGCCAAATCTTGTTGCAATATCTTGAAAAACAACAAAAATCGGCCGATAGCTTCTATGACAGCTATACGATATATCGGTCCGATCTGGCTCGTTCCGACTTATTTACAGCCTACAGCAATAAGAAGCTTGTGTGCCAAGTTTCATGAAGATAGCTCAAAAACTGAGAGACTAGTTTGCGTTGCAACAGACGGACGGACGGACGGACGGACGGACGGACAGACGGACATCCATTTTTCGACTCCTCTGGTGATGCTGATTCAGAATATATATACTTTATAGGGTCGGAGATGTCTCCTAAGGTGCGTTGCAAACTTCTGGCTAAAATTAATATACCCTCTGCAAGGGTATAAAAATAATACACGGGCCTCACAGTTTGAATGTCTATTAGCTTAACACTGGTTTTCATGACTTTGGTAAAATTGTCGGGACTTATGATTTGGATATACGCATTTTGAAAAATTAGAAAGCCGATTTCGTTAGGGAAGTAAATAACACTTTTCTTAGTGCAGAGGTATTCTTTGATCAGGTCTTTAGCAAGGGTTTTTGTCAAAACCCCGGTGTCGTCAGCATATGTTGCTATCAGCACATCTTTGCGATCTAATCCAGTGACTGCTGTCTGGGTGGGCATGTCCGCGGAGAAGATGGAGTATAGAGTAGGACCTAACACACTTCCTTGAGGTATTCCAGCTTCGATGTCTTTAACGGAAGAAGTGCATCCATCGGTCGTTACACAGAAAGTTCGTTCTAACAAAAAGCTCATCACAAGCTGGTATAGCTGGGGTGTTAGTATTTTCTTTGCTTTATGTAAAAGTCCTGGATGCCACACTCTATCAAAAGCTTGTTGAATGTCCAGAAAAGCTGCTATCGCATACTCCTTCCTTTCTAGGGCTTCTAGCGCAAAATTGACAACTCTATGGAGTTGCTCGGATGTTCCATGTTGAGCCCGGAATCCGAATTGGAAATCAGGAATCGCCAATACTACAGGCTCGACGTCACGCATTCGAATTATCCTTTCCATAATTTTACAAAGGGAAGGGAGGAGGCTGATTGGCCTATGCGAGTCTACCTCTGTTGGATTTTCCCTGGTTTCAGTTTTCCAAAAAGGTTGTCTATCTGATGTTGTTTTCTTTGAGTCAGCACTTTATGGAGCCGATTAGACAACCTTCTGTAGATTTGCTGAATTTGGACATCTTCTTTCCTTGCAAATTCCTTTCTGACTTTCCGTTTGGAGATGGAGGTCGACTGTTGTAGAAGGTAGGAGCGGCTGAACAAAGGCTTGCGCATTGCGTGGAGTAATCGGTGCAGCATGTGCTGCTGCTTCCTTCAGTTTTTCCATAAATAAGCTTATGGCGTTTTCAATACCTTCTGTACCTTGAATTTCCATGTTTAAGTCGATTAGTTCAGACAGGTGATCCTTGAAAGTTTCGACATGAGTATCAGGAGCTAGGAAACGGGAGCGTAGAGGCTTTTCAGTGGCATGGCATGTAGATCAGCCAGGAGAGGGGTGTGGTCTGATGACAGATCGTGCAGAGTTCGGATGTTGAATCTGTTCATGGACTAGCCTTTGGTTACAAAAAAATCTAATGCAAATGGAACTACCTGTGTGTTGGAGGAGAAAAATGTTGGCTCTCCTGTTGCCAAAATTTGGTAGTGGCCGTTTGCGACTACATCCTGTATGAGTTTGCCTCTAGCGCAGGCTCTTGAGTTTCCCCACCAACGATTTTTGGCATGTAGTCTCCACCAGCTATAGTGTTAGAAAAAGTGACTCAATATAAGCTTTAATCAAGCGCTCGCTGGGTGGGAGATACACCGATGCTAAAGTTACCGTTCCCTCTGAAGTCTGCAGCTGCACACTCGCTACCTGCCGGTCGTAGGTTGAGATTGGAGGTTGGGGACAATGATTCAAGGAGGAGCGCACTATGACACCACCTCTGTTGTTTTCACTGGAATGGACGGCGTGGTAGGTGGAGTAACCAGGTAGAGAGATGCGCTGTCCTTCCCGCACGTGTGTTTCAGTGGCAAGCATGACATCAATATTTTGCATCCTTAGGAAGACCTGAAGCTGCTCAGAGTTCCTAGCTAGTCCTCGTGTATTCTACAATCCGATTTGTATTATTGGTAGAGTCATTTTGACGTCCGTGATATGAGGATCTGAACTAGTTCTCTAAAAGCCTTATTAGATTCCACAGTCTCCTCTATTAGTTTGAACATTTTGTCCATTCTTGAGTTTATATCCCGGATGGCGCTTTCTTTTTTTAGAGCTGACAGTGTTGTTTTGACAGGGCAGTTTTTGTCCGGTAACGCATGATCACCACCGCAGTTGATGCACAAATAATTGTCACTCGTGCATAGCGTTGAGCCAGTTGCGTGGGGTCCAGCACACTTGCCACAGATTGGATCCTGAAGACAATAGTTTTTGGAGTGGCCAAAATGTGGCATCTCAGACATTGAAGCACTTCTTTCCTACTACGAGCGCGTTCTATGGTGACTCTATGTCTACCAAGTTCCGTTAACTTTAAAACTTCAGAAATTGTTAAGCCGTATATTAGATTAACGAAGAACAGGTTTTGCCTGGTCTTGTGGTTGATAGCCGCATCGTCATCCCCATCACAGATTAGTTCGTTCTGCCAGTCTCCTTTTCTCGGACAATATATGTTGAGAGTTTCGTAACCAAGATCAGCAAATGCTTTCTTAATTTGTTCCTTGGGAATACTTGCATGCATTCCCCTGAGCACGGCTCTGTAGGGTTTGTCCTCTTTTAGTTGATGTTGCCAGAACTTACATTTAAGAGAAGTTAATTTCATTACAACGGCACGAAAGGCCTCAGAGTTGACCGTGTATATCCATGACACTCCGAATTTCGATGTTCGTAGAGTATAGTTGCTCTCACCAGCACAAGAATTCAGCACTAGTTCCAGTGCATGGGGATTATTGATGTTTGGGACACAAATGGCTGGAGGCTTAACCGTATTTGAAGATTGTCTGCTTCTATTATCAGCAGCTAGATTTGCTTCTTCTTCTTCAGAACTACTTTCAGGCAGGTCTACTTGCATGATTCGATTTGCTTCTTCAGCCAAGGCTGCGTATCGATGAGGGTGTCTCAACATTAGGTGGCATCTTCTGCGGGTGAGAAGCCTGCTTCTTAGTTTTCTAATCTTTTTGAAACGTAATTGTGTTTCCCTTACGTTTTCTGCCCTCAGGTTTGACTGATTGGAACGAGCACTTGTTCGCGTCATTCGCTGTTTGAGCGATGGGAGGTGCTGATTCAGTAATCGTAGATTTTCCAAGACACATTGTTGGGGACTTATAGTCGAACAGTTAGCTTGGGTCGTGGTTATGGTGTAGGTAACATTTGTGTTACTACTTGTTGTTACCGATGGGAGAGTGTACATCGCTTGCGGCGGTAAGCTTTCATTTGATGATGTTTCGCAGTTTAATATCAGTGTTCGAATTGTTGCAGGGCTTGCTCCAGCTACTTTTCTCATCTCCTCTTTCTCTAGATAGGGAGTGAGTCACTGTTTTATTATCCAATATTACAATTGATATTATTTATTCCTAAATAACGCACTGTAAACCACTTCGCAAGCTCGAGAGATAACAAGCGAAGATCAAACGGTTTCAGCCTCACGCTTGCGCAATGTGAGGCGAGGGGCGTACAAAGCGTCGCTTCGGTTGAGCTTATCTATGATAAGTACCGTAAATGTCTGTCACCACCGCTGTGCAGCGACAGTATGATTGGAAGAGTTGTTGATGTTTCACTACAAAAAGACCTTTAATCGCGAACGTCCGTATGCAACGAAGGCTAGGTAGAGACTCCCTCTTGTGCGCTATGTAGAATGGCTGAAACTGGATTATCTTCTCATAGGAAATTTTCTTGAATTTGAACTCTGGATATGGCATCAGCAACATGATTTTCCTTACCAGCTAGGTATTAGATGTTATAGTCATATTCGTTTAATTATACCCGCTACTCGAAGAATATAAAGGTATTATAACTTTGTGCCAACCGAAAATGTTTATAACAGGCAGAAGGAGAAATCTCCGACCCCATAAAGTATATATATTCTGAATCAGCATGAACAGCCGAGTCGATATAGCCATCTGTCTGTTCGTCTGTCTGTCTGTCCGTCCGTATGAAAACCTAGATCTCAGCTATTATAAGAGCTAGAGCTACCAAATTTGGAGACAATATGTGTTAACTCTGCACGCAGATCAAGTTTACTTTGGATTTTTGCCACGCCTCCATCCGCCCCCATAAATCGAAAAAAGTCGATTGTAGCTGCAAATATAGCTCTACAGCATACATATGATAAAAACCACCATGCGGGTGTGTTGGCAATAAGTTTCAATAAGATCGGCCGATAAATAAGGAAGATATTCAAGAAATAGTATTGCACTGTGGCCATGTGCTTATGTCGGTTTTTCCTAATGTCAGTACCCGAGTTCAACTCCAGCAGCAGACAACTTTTTTTAATTATGTGGCAACTTTTTTTTTTTTTTTTTAATTATGTGGCACCTTTTTTTTTAATTATGTGCACCGAAAATATTCATAGTGCAATTTTATCGATCATCGCGGAAGAAATGCAGTGGTCGAGTGGTGATGGTAGTTGACTGTTAAGCGAGAGGTCCGGAGTTCAACTCCTGGGTGCCGCGCCCTTATATTTTTTTTTTTTTTATCTTATATTTTTTATACCCTTGCAGAGGGTATATTAATTTTAGCCAGAAGTTTGCAACGCACCTTAGGAGACATCTCCGACCCTATAAAGTATATATATTCTGAATCAGCATCACCAGAGGAGTCGAAAAATGGATGTCCGTCTGTCCGTCCGTCCGTCCGTCCGTCTGTTGCAACGCAAACTAGTCTCTCAGTTTTTGAGCTATCTTCATGAAACTTGGCACACAAGCTTCTTGTTGCTGTAGGCTGTAAATAAGTCGGAACGAGCCAGATCGGACCGATATATCGTATAGCTGTCATAGAAGCTATCGGCCGATTTTTGTTGTTTTTAAAGATATTGCAACAAGATTTGGCAAATCCTATTCTTATTACGTTTTTAATGTGCTGTCAAAATTGTATCAAAATCGGACCACTATAACATATAGCTGTCATAGGAACAATCGGCTGAAATCAGGGTTTTTGTATGCAAACCTGTTTTGTTTTTGGAAATACCGCACATTATCAATACTTTTTAATGTTATACAGTAACCCGCCCTTAGTTTTTCCATTTAAATATCTCAGACGTTTATATTCTATAGCTGTTATAGGAACAATCAGTCCGTCTGTCTGTTGCAACGCAAATTAGTCCCCCAGTTATTGAGCTATCTTCATGAAACTTGGCACACAAGCTTATTATTGCTGTAGGCTGTAAATAAGTCGGAACGAGCCAGATCGGACCGATATATCGTATAGCTGTCATAGAAGCTATCGGCCGATTTTTGTTGTTATACCCTTGCAGAGGGTATATTAATTTTAGCCAGAAGTTTGCAACGCACCTTAGGAGACATCTCCGACCCTATAAAGTATATATATTCTGAATCAGCATCACCAGAGGAGTCGAAAAATGGATGTCCGTCTGTCCGTCTGTCCGTCCGTCCGTCCGTCCGTCCGTCCGTCTGTTGCAACGCAAACTAGTCTCTCAGTTTTTGAGCTATCTTCATGAATCTTGGCATACAAGCTTCTTATTACTGTAGGCTGTAAATAAGTCGGAACGAGCCAGATCGGACCGATATATCGTATAGCTGTCATAGAAGCTATCGGCCGATTTTTGTTGTTTTTCAAGATATTGCAACAAGATTTTGCAAATCGGAACGCGCCAGATCGGACCGATATATCGTATAGCTGTCATAGAAGCTATCGGCCGATTTTTGTTGTTTTTCAAGATATTGCAACAAGATTTTGCAAATCCTATTCTTATTACGTTCTTAATGTGCTGTCAAAATTGTATCAAAATCGGACCACTATAACATATAGCTGCCATAGGAACAATCGGCTGAAATCACGGTTTTTGTATGCAAACCTGTTTTGTTTTTGGAAACACCGCACATTATCAATACTTTTTAATATTATACAGTAACCCGCCCTTAGTTTTTCCATTTAAATATCTCAGACGTTTATATTCTATAGCTGTTATAGGAACAATCAGTCAGTCCGTCTCTCTGTTGCAACTCAAATTAGTCCCCCCAGTTATTGAGCTATCTTCATGAAACTTGGCACACAAGCTTCTTATTGCTGTAGGCTGTAAATAAGTCGGAAAGAGCCAGATCGCACCGATATATCGTATAGCTGTCATAGAAGCTATCGGCCGATTTTTGTTGTTTTTCAAGATATTGCAACAAGATTTGGCAAATCCTATTCTTATTACGTTCTTAATGTGCTGTCAAAATTATATCAAAATCAGACCACTATAACATATAGCTGCCATAGGAACAATCGGCTGAAATCACGGTTTTTGTATGCAAACCTGTTTTGTTTTTGGAAATACCGCACATTATCAATACTTTTTAATGTTATACAGTAATCCGCCCTTAGTTTTTCCATTTAAATATCTTAGACGTTTATATTCTATAGCTGTTATAGGAACAATCAGTCAGTCCGTCTGTCTGTTGCAACTCAAATTAGTCCCCTAGTTATTGAGCTATCTTCATGAAACTTGGCACACAAGCTTATTATTGCTGTAGGCTGTAAATAAGTCGGAAAGAGCCAGATCGCACCGATATATCGTATAGCTGTCATAGAAGCTATCGGCCGATTTTTGTTGTTTTTCAAGATATTGCAACAAGATTTGGCAAATCCTATTCCTATTACGTTCTTAATGTGCTGTCAAAATTATATCAAAATCGGACCACTATAACATATAGCTGCCATAGGAACAATCGGCTGAAATCACGGTTTTTGTATGCAAACCTGTTTTGTTTTTGGAAATACCGCACATTATCAATACTTTTTAATGTTATACAGTAACCCGCCCTTAGTTTTTCCATTTAAATATCTCAGACGTTTATATTCTATAGCTGTTATAGGAACAATCAGTCAGTCCGTCTGTCTGTTGCAACTCAAATTAGTCCCCCAGTTATTGAGCTATCTTCATGAAACTTGGCACACAAGCTTATTATTGCTGTAGGCTGTAAATAAGTCGGAACGAGCCAGATCGGACCGATATATCGTATAGCTGTCATAGAAGCTATCGGCCGATTTTTGTTGTTATACCCTTGCAGAGGGTATATTAATTTTAGCCAGAAGTTTGCAACGCACCTTAGGAGACATCTCCGACCCTATAAAGTACAGCTGTGTTCATAAAAATAGCAGTGCTTACCACCTTCACGTTCAAGATGGTAAAATACTATTACAAACACTGATTTGAAATCAATTCTTTTCATAAAGGCTTAGTGTATTTAGTTATAAACCATATAACAACTATTCCATTTGGTTAACTTTAACATTTTAGATGATATAGCCAATAACTGAACAAAAGGTCTATATTATGCTATTCATTGAAATAGCAGTGTTTGATTTTTTGTCTCGAAAAGTGCCGAAATCTTTTGTAATTTTGCGAAAAGTGAGTTTAATTAAGTTTCTTATTATAGTTTATACGACAATACACCTTTACCACGTAAAAAAAAATCATTTTAGTGGGTAAAGGACCTCACTGCTCCGAGCAAAAAGGGAAGAATTTATTCGGCTAAGAAAGGAAGGCAAAACATATAAAGAAATTCAAATTCTTTTAAAATGTTTTGCCAAGATGGTTTCCAATGCCGTAAAATATGAACCGAAGCCCGAAAAACGAGGGGGGATTCTCAAAACCACAATTACAGAGGACCGACGCATAGTTCGCTTCAGCAAAGCTAATCCTTTTGCATCCTCTGGGGATATAAAAGCGGAGATTGGCTTGGGGATCAGTGATGGGACCATTCGCCGAGGATTTCTCGAGAAGAATTTGAAAGCGCGAAGCCCACAGAAGGTGCCATTACTTGGAAAAAGACATATCAAGGCCAGGTTGCAGTTCGCCAACAGTCACTTGAACTGGCCACTGTCCAAATGGCGTAATGTCCTTTGGACAGATGAGTCCAAACTAGTCTTATTTGGTGGAAAAGGATCAAGACAATATATCCGTCGACCTCCAAATACTGAGTACCACCAAAACCATACGCTGAAACAGTAAAACACGGTGGCCTTAAAATCATCGTATGGGCATGGTTTTTCGTTCAACGGCGTAGGTCCTATACATATGATCGATGGGATCATGGACCAACATGCATACGTGAACACATTAAAAACTGTCATGCAGCCGTATTCTGAGGAAGAAATGCCATTAATTTGGACTATTCAGCAGGACAATGATCCTAGGGACACCAGCAAAGTGTCCAAGGAGTGGTTGCGCAAAGAAAAAATTGATGTAATGCCTTGGCCAGCACAGTCCCCGGATTTAAATCCCATCGAAAACTTATGGGGGGACATCAAGCGATACGTGTCAAAGAAGTCCCCGACTTCTAAGCCGCAGCTTTGGCAATTTGTGTAGGAGGCATGGGGCCAGATTCCCCTCAAGCGATGTCAAGATTTGATGAACTCCATGCCACGTCGGTGTGAGGCTGTGATAGCTAAAAAGGCTATTTAACAAAATATTAGGTCATAGCCTAATTACATATTAGTAAAATTTGGTTATTTATAAAATATTTTGAGTTTTATTAAGTTTTTTTCCTAATTGATTACTTTTACTGCTATTTCAATGAACAGCATAATATAGACCTTTTGTTCAGTTATTGGCTATATCATCTAAAATGTTAAAGTTAACCAAATGGAATAGTTGTTATATGGTTTATAACTAAATACACTAAGCCTTTATGAAAAGAATTGATTTCAAATCAGTGTTTGTAATAGTATTTTACCATCTTGAACGTGAAGGTGGTAAGCACTGCTATATTTATGAACACAGCTGTATATATATTCTGAATCAGCATCACCAGAGGAGTCGAAAAATGGATGTCCGTCTGTCCGTCCGTCCGTCCGTCCGTCCGTCCGTCCGTCCGTCCGTCCGTCCGTCCGTCCGTCCGTCTGTTGCAACGCAAACTAGTCTCTCAGTTTTTGAGCTATCTTCATGAATCTTGGCATACAAGCTTCTTATTACTGTAGGCTGTAAATAAGTCGGAACGAGCCAGATCGGACCGATATATCGTATAGCTGTCATAGAAGCTACCGGCCGATTTTTGTTGTTTTTCAAGATATTGCAACAAGATTTTGCAAATCGGAACGAGCCAGATCGGACCGATATATCGTATAGCTGTCATAGAAGCTATCGGCCGATTTTTGTTGTTTTTCAAGATATTGCAACAAGATTTTGCAAATCCTATTCTTATTACGTTCTTAATGTGCTGTCAAAATTATATCAAAATCGGACCACTATAACATATAGCTGCCATAGGAACAATCGGCTGAAATCACGGTTTTTGTATGCAAACCTGTTTTGTTTTTGGAAACACCGCACATTATCAATACTTTTTAATATTATACAGTAACCCGCCCTTAGTTTTTCCATTTAAATATCTTAGACGTTTATATTCTATAGCTGTTATAGGAACAATCAGTCAGTCCGTCTCTCTGTTGCAACTCAAATTAGTCCCCCAGTTATTGAGCTATCTTCATGAAACTTGGCACACAAGCTTCTTATTGCTGTAGGCTGTAAATAAGTCGGAAAGAGCCAGATCGCACCGATATATCGTATAGCTGTCATAGAAGCTATCGGCCGATTTTTGTTGTTTTTCAAGATATTGCAACAAGATTTGGCAAATCCTATTCTTATTACGTTCTTAATGTGCTGTCAAAATTATATCAAAATCGGACCACTATAACATATAGCTGCCATAGGAACAATCGGCTGAAATCACGGTTTTTGTATGCAAACCTGTTTTGTTTTTGGAAATACCGCACATTATCAATACTTTTTAATGTTATACAGTAACCCGCCCTTAGTTTTTCCATTTAAATATCTTAGACGTTTATATTCTATAGCTGTTATAGGAACAATCAGTCAGTCCGTCTGTCTGTTGCAACTCAAATTAGTCCCCCAGTTATTGAGCTATCTTCATGAAACTTGGCACACAAGCTTATTATTGCTGTAGGCTGTAAATAAGTCGGAAAGAGCCAGATCGCACCGATATATCGTATAGCTGTCATAGAAGCTATCGGCCGATTTTTGTTGTTTTTCAAGATATTGCAACAAGATTTGGCAAATCCTATTCTTATTACGTTCTTAATGTGCTGTCAAAATTATATCAAAATCGGACCACTATACCATATAGCTGCCATAGGAACAATCGGCTGAAATCACGGTTTTTGTATGCAAACCTGTTTTGTTTTTGGAAATACCGCACATTATCAATACTTTTTAATGTTATACAGTAACCCGCCCTTAGTTTTTCCATTTAAATATCTCAGACGTTTATATTCTATAGCTGTTATAGGAACACTCAGTCAGTCCGCGTGTCTGTTGCAACTCAAATTAGTCCCCTAGTTATTGAGCTATCTTCATGAAACTTTGCTCATAAGCTTCTTATTTCTGCCCTCTTTAAATAAGTCGGAATGGGCCAGATCGGACTGATATATCGTATAGCTGTCATGGAGCCTACGGCCGATTTTCGTTATATTTCAAGATATAGCTATCAGGCTTATCACATCCAAATCTAAGTGTGTCCCTAATAATAAAGTTCGAAATCGAACTTTTATAACTTATAACGATCAACGATCGGCCTAATGAAGGTTCATGTTGCAATTTTATGGAAACCTGAGTACTATTACATATAGCTGTTAAACAAAAAATCATATAGCTGTTATTCAAACGCATTTTTGAATGAGAACTTTCCAAATTTATTTATATTTTATGACCAACAGATCCTTTACAACACAAAGACATTTCCTCATAACATTTTGTGTTAAGTATATAAGAAATCCAGGTATGTACAAAAGCATTAAAAGGTAGAATTATTTTTTTTGAAGCAGGTGTTTGATTCATAGCCTTAATCATGTAAAAATCTTGACTTCCTGTACTGTTATAATTGTTCAATAAATACCACAGAAACCAGCAGCAATCCAAATATATTTTATATTTTGTATAACTGCAAGGGTATGAAACCTTCGGCAAGCCGAAGGTAGCCTTGCTTTCTTGTTTTTTATTTTATAGTGTGTTGCAAAATTCAAAATACATTTTTAGTATATTTAAAGCCACTTAAAATCAAAAGAGACATTGAGCAGCAACACAAAAAACAAACGACAATTAGATATGTTGAGATGTATTGTGAGGCAGCATATATGTATGTATGTATAGGCGTCTCTTTCACACATGCATAATTTATAACTGCAAAGTAATAAAAGCAAAGGGCAAAAACCACTAAGAATCGAGTGGAACTTGCATAGGCAAAACAAATTAGAGACGGAAAGAAATAAAAAGCAAGAACGCATTGTTCACATTTGGCACGTGTTTTCCGAAGAGTTGTAGCGGGTATATACTGTAGCCTTTCCGACTTGTTTTATAAATTTTTTTTCCACTTTCAACTGTCTGTCATCACATCATTGCACATGCTCATGCATACATTAAAACGAGAATTCATACGAAATGATGGCAAATAATATGAGATGATCTTAATCCGAAAGGTGTGAATTTTCACACAAATTGATTGAACTCAAACACATTTTTTAAATACTTTATTTTTTTTTTTGACGTTGATAAAATGAATGTATAATCAAGTGGTCCTTGCAAAACCAAGCCGAAGCTTGTTACTTACACCTAAGAACTACTCCGGTTGATTTTAAAAATGTTTTGACCTAATCAACGCCTTTCGTCTCAAAACTTTACTGTTGAAGCAGAATTAATTCACAATCCACTTTCATATCGTCCTTTAAAATTAGTGTCCCGGCTGAACTGCTAGCCATTATATGTTCTCCAACATTTTGGCCAGAACATGTAATGGTTAAAGAGTTTGAGGCGAAGAAGAAAAAGAATCAGAAACCGATTGTTCTTTCACTGCCAAACTAAGTGCTACTTTTCTTCTTACATACCAAAATGTTAGAGGATTATGTAGTAAACTATCTTATCTATTCCTAAACAGCCTTTCTTTTACCTCCCATGTTTTAGTGTTTACTGAAACTTGGTTAAAACCGGATATTTTAAGCACCGAAGTTTTACCAAGTAAGTATACAACATACAGGCTTGATCGACCTGGACGACGTGGTGGGGGACTTCTGATTGCAGTAAATTCCGCCATATCATAGGAACTTTTTCAACCGGAAGTTCAACATTGCATTGAATTTATTTGTGTAAAATTACACTTTCCCGGTTTTTTCTGTTTTATAACCTGTTCATATATTCCGCCGTCATCGGAATTGTCAGTCTATTTGCAACACTTGTCTGCAATAAAGACTGTTTTCAACCTGTTATCAGACAGGGATCATTTTATAGTCCTTGGTGACTTCAATGTTCCTGAATGTGACTGGACACCAAGTGTTGGTGAGACTTATTTATTGCCTTCTCGGCAGCATGACCTATTTGACAGTCTGTTTGATATGTCATTGTCGCAGGTCAATCATATCAAAAACTTTAGAAACAGATCCTTGGACTTATGCTTCGTATCCGATCCATCTAGGGTGTCTCTAACAAGGACTCAACCACTTTCTTTACCAGAAGATTCTTATCATCCCACTTTTGAAGCTACTTTTGATCTGGGCAAATGTTTTGTTAAATATGAAAAACTGTGTAAACGTATACGCTGCTTTAGAAAAGCAGACTTTGTATTATTGAACTTTTTACTTTCCAACTGCGACTGGTCAGAGCTTTACTCGACTACTGATATTTCAGTGGCGGTAAGCATATTTTATAAGACCATTGACTCTTTCTTTGATATTTGTGTTCCGCGTTTCTATCAGACATGCTCGAGTAAGCCACCATGGTTTACAAAAGAGCTGTCTCGCCTTAAAAATTTAAAATCTAGCTTATTAAAAAAATATAAAATTAATAATTGCAGTTTAGCTTTTTACCCGTTTTTTAGCTGCTCGATTAAATTTCTCGGTCCTTAACGCGAAATGTTATAAAAACTATTTAGCTCGTTGTAGGTCTCAGTTCCTTGAAAACCCTAAACAGTTTTATAGTTTTGTTAATATGACGTAAATCTTCTGTCTTTCCATCAAAGTTGTCGTTTGAAAATACCACTGCAGATACCGACCAAGCCATGGCCGATATGTTTGCTTCAAAGGTTTTTTCAAACCACGTATTCGCCTACTACACAAAAGATTCATGTTTATCCATACAATATTCCTTGCTCAAATGGTATCTTCACCCCTATTCTAAACGAAAATTCACTTGTTAAGGATCTTCACTTGGTTAAACCAGTTTTTTCGCCAGGTCCCGACGGTGTTCCCGCTTGTGTACTTCGGTTCTGTGCCAACTCCCTAAGTAAGCCATTGCTCAAACTATTTTCGCTGTCCTTAGATACTTCATCCTTTCCTTCCATTTGGAAGGAATCTTTTATCATTCCCTTGTTTAAGAAGGGCAGTAAGTCTGAAGCAAGCAATTATAGAGGTATCTCTAAATTGTCGGCTATACCTAAATTCTTCGAGAATGTATTAACTCCTCACATTTCTGTAGATCCGTCATATCGCCTTCTCAGCACGGATTTATAAAACGTCGCTCAACTACGACAAACTTACTGGAGCTGACATCCTTTGTTATAAAAGGTTTTCAGGAAAATCTTCAAACTGATGTTATATACACTAATTTCAGTAAGGCTTTTGACTCAGTAAATCATTCCCTTCTTGCAAATAAACTCAGCCTCTTAGGCTTCACACCAAAACTACTTAATTGGATTGTGAGTTATCTGAATGGCAGAACCCAAAGAGTTCTCTTTAAAAATGTACTTTCATACCTTCTTCATGCCACATCTGGCGTTCCTCAGGGTTGCCATCTAGGCCCCCTCCTTTTTACGCTTTTCATCAATGACCAACCTTTGGTCATACATAACTCCCGTACTCTCATGTATGCGGATAATGTAAAGCTTTGTTATCAATTTAAAGATGACTACTGCCACTCGCACTTAAAAGCCGACCTAGATAGTTTTCATTCCTGGTGTTGTGCAAATTTTTTAAACCTGAACAGCTCCAAATGCAAGCTGATGACATTCTATCGAGCCAGTCCAAAGTACGTTTCCTACACTCTTTGTGGTTGTGTCTTAGAAAGAATTACTCTAGTTGATGATCTTGGGGTCCGTTTGGACCGAAAACTAAAGTTTTCCGAACATATTTCCCATATGGTCAATAAAGCCATGGGTGTGCTTGGCTTTATTAAGAGATGGTCTAAGGAGTTTGACGATCCTTATGTAACAAAGACCCTCTACACCTCACTTGTTCGTCCAATTCTGGAATATGGATTATGCGTATGGTGTCCCCAGTACACTACTCACAAAAACCGCAATGAATCTGTACAAAAAAATTTTTTAATTTTCGCCTTACGAGGCCTTAACTGGGACGTAAATTTAAGACTTCCTTCCTATGGCAGTAGACTTCTACTACTTAACTTACCTTCTCTAGCTAATCGTAGAACCATGCTGGGTGTAGTATTTATTAATAACCTCATCCAAGGTGACATTGACAGTGTTGACCTGGTTAGCCAGCTACACTTTTCTGTCCCTTGTAGATTAACACGTAATTACTTACCACTAACTCTTCCTAATTGTAGGTCGAACTATGCCCTACACGATCCGTTTAGGGTATTATGTTCGGACTATAATAATCTTTACTTTCTTTTTTCTATCGCTTCCACTGTTGCATGCCTAAAATTTGAAATGTTGTCCTATCTATCTAGAATTTAAGTAATCTTTCCTCGAAATTCTTTTCTAGCTCGGTAACTTGCTTGCCCGCGTTCTCTATTTCGCATTTCGCGTTTCGAGTCGTACGTCAGACGACTGTGCCCCTCGGTCGGTTGGGCGGGAGCTAGACATTCGCTGTGTCTGGGATCCGCGCGTAACAAGCATTGGCTTGGTTTTGCAAGGACCACTTGATTATACATTCATTGTATCAACGTCCAACAAAAAAAAAAAAAAAAAAAAAAATCCTTTTTATTTTTCACTCCCATGTGAGAACTGACTGCTTACATATATCTCAGAGAATAGAGTATGAACAAGTGAAGCCACTGGACCCTGCTGCTGGCTGACTCCGAGCTTGGTGTCGCCAACAGCCCGCAATGCGCTGACGGGGCATCTTGTGGTAGAGATTCGGCCTGGCGATCGGCGACTTTGTTGGCCGACGGTCGCTGGCAGTGGAATTTTGCTGCACGAGCCATTGACGCAGCAGATGTCGGTGAGCGGACAGCATTGAAAAAGAGGATTTGGTGGCCTTAGGGTAGCTTAAGATTCTTTGTGTTTAATATAAAACATTGCAAACCCTGAGCCTATTACTTGTAGTAATTGGTGCCCAACAAAAAGCATGAACATACCCAATCGAAAACGTTATGAAAAAGTGCAGCGCAGCGATAAAAGAGAAAGAAAATTCAAAAACAGCGCTTTGTAGGTGGTTGTAGTCCCCATTCGATTCCTATTGGCGCAGCGGCATAGCAGCAATAAAAATAAAGATCGGTCTTCGGCAAATGCAGAAAGGGAGATAAGGGAGAGCGAAACGTGGCAACGGATGCAAGCAAAACAATAAAAATGCATTAAGAACATCTAAAAGAGATCGATCAGTCCATCTGCATCGGACTTTTAAATACAAGGAAATATCATATAAGTGAAAGTTTAACAAAACATGAGACGTGGTAGGCCATCTGCTTTGCAAAATTTTTGCATTTGTGGGAAAATAAATAAACCTAACTGTATACTCTTTGTCATATTTAAATAAAAATTTTCCTTTCATACTTTGTATCGGATATTCTTAATTCTCTGTTGCATATTTTGGGCTGACAGCGAATTATTGCTTATTGAATATCGCAAACCAGTACACTAAAATAGTGGCGATAGCATTGAGTTAGAGATAGGGACACCGGTGCTTAGATCTACCAACATGAACGTAGACCAACTTAAAGTGGTCATGAAAGCTGCGTTTGACACTGAGTTGGCAGCAGAAAATGCACAGTTCTAAAGAAGCATTTTATAAGACCATTGACTCTCTCTTTGATATTTGTGTACCGCGTTTCTATCAGACATGCTCGAGTTAGCCACCATTGTTTACAAAAGAGCTGTCTCGCCTTAAAAATTTAAAATCTAGCTTATTAAAAAAATATAAAATTAATAATTGCAGTTTAGCTTTTTCCCGTTTTTTAACTGCACGATTAAATTTCTCGGTTCTTAACGCGAAATGTTATAAAAACTATTTAGCTCGTTGTAGGTAAACAGTTTTATAGTTTTGTTAATATGAAGCGTAAATCTTCTGTCATTTGAAAATACCACTGCAGATACCGACCAAGCCATGGCCGATATGTTTGCTAGGTTTTTTCAAACCACGTATTCGCTACACAAAAGATTAATTTTTATCCATACAATATTCCTTGCTCAAATGGTATCTTCACCCCTATTCTAAACGAAAATCCACTTGTTAAGGATCTTCACTTGGTTAAACCAGTTTTTTCACTAGGTCCCGTGTTCCCACTTGTGTACTTCGGTTTTGTGCCAACTCCCTCAGTAAGCCATTGCTCACACTATTTTCGCTGTCCTTAGATACTTCATCCTTTCCTTCCATTTGGAAGGAATCTTTTATCATTCCTTTGTTTAAGAAGAGCAGTAAGTCTGAAGCAAGCAATTATAGAGGTATCTCTAAATTGTCGGCTATACCTAAATTCTTCAAGAATGTTTTAACTCCTCACTTGCAATATTTCTGTAGATCCGTCATATCGCCTTCTCAGCACGGATTTATAAAACGTCGCTCAACTACGACAAATTTACTGGAGCTGACATCCTTTGTTATAAAAGGTTTTCAGGAAAATCTTCAAACTGATGTTATTTACACTGATTTCAAAGGCTTTTGACTCAGTAATTATTCCCTTCTTGCACATAAACTCAGCCTCTTAGGCTTCACACCAAAACTTCTTAATTGGATTGTGAGTTATTTGAATGGCAGAACCCAAAGAGTTCTCTTTAAAAATGTATTTTCACACCTTCTTCATGCCACATCTGGCGCTCCTCAGGGTAGCCATCTAGGCCCCCGTCTTTTTACGCTTTTCATCAATGACCTCCCTTTGGTCATACACAACTCCCGCACTCTCATGTATGCAGACGATGTAAAGCTTTGTTATCAATTTAAAGATGACTACTGCCACTCTTACATACAAGCTGACCTAAATAGTTTTCATTGTGCAAATTTCTTAAACCTGAACAACTGAACAAGCTGATGACATTCTATCGAGCCAGTCCAAAGTACGTTTCCTACACTCTTTGTGGTTGTGTCTTAGAAAGAATTACTCTAGTTGATGATCTTGGGGTCCGTTTGGACCGAAAACTAAAGTTTTCCGAACATATTTCCCATATGGTCAATAAAGCCATGGGTGTGCTTGGCTTTATGAAAAGATGGTCTAAGGAGTTTGACGATCCTTATGTAACAAAGACCCTCTATACCTCACTTGTTCATCCAATTCTGGAATATGGATCATGCGTATGGTGTCCCCAGTACACTACTCACAAAAACCGCATTGAATCTGTACAAAAAAATTTTTTAATTTTCGCCTTACGAGGCCTTAACTGGGACGTAAATTTAAGACTTCCTTCCTATGGCAGTAGACTTCTACTACTTAACTTACCTTCTCTAGCTAATCGTAGAACCATGGTGGGTGTAGTATTTATTAATAACCTCATCCAAGGTGACGTTGACAGTGTTAACCTGGTTAGCCAGTTACACTTTTCTGTCCCTTGCAGAAATTGGGTCTTCATAATGACCTTCTTGTTGGGCAATTTGTCTTAATTTTTGAACAGTTGAAATGTCATGCCTCACTAGGGTCATGAACAACCTATCAGGGAGTGAGCGTTGAATAGCATTTTTATTGTAGTTGCCATTGCTTGTGAATAGACTAATGTGTTATTTTGGTTGTCTTCTATGGCTAACTTATTAATAATAATAGTTGACTTATCTTCAGAGTTTCCTTTAGGGTTGACCATTCGTTGTGAAATCCTAGTTGGGACACCTTCTTAGCATCTCCGATGACCTGTAGTTTAATGGCAGGTATTCAATTCGTCTGATAAACGAACTGAGGCTCTTTGTTTGTCCACAGAACTGCGGCACTTGACGTATTTTTCGTAGCAGTTGGGATAGATTATCATCTGATAATGCCATTTTTGATTAATTTTTTTTTTTTTTAAACGTTTTTTGTTTTGTAGCGGTCACACTTGTTTTGTTTAAGCGGGCTACTGTTCTTGTTCACTTCACAGTTTGTTGGATTTAACTTATGTAGCGGTCACACTTGTATTTGTTTAAATGGGCTACTGTTTAAGTTATTTCACAATCACTTCACACTTTCAACTGATGTCACTGAAGTTGCCGTCGCGATTCACGTGAGTTCTTTTGCGGATGATAGTTAAAGACTTGGATTTATTTTATACCTCATCAATAACTAACATCCTACCGGCTACGCCAATTAAGTATTTAGGTGTTCATTTAAATAAAAAATATATAATTTTTATTTATAATTTTTATTTGATGGATTTATTGTTGTTCAGTCACTCATTAACTAACTAACAGAATTATTTTTATGGACCAGCAATCTTTGTTTATCAATAACTTAAGCTTCTTATCGTTTGACGATTGGTGTCTTGAGAGAACTTTTACGGTGAGGCTTTTGAAGAGTGAAGCTTTTCAAAAGATCGGTTTAAGTTTTTCATATGGAGGATGAACTGTGGGGCTTTTGAAGAGTGAAGCTTTTCAAAAGATCGGTTTAAGTATTTCATATGGAGAATGAATATGTCACTATATATTCTTGCTCAGGATCACAAGATGAGTCAGAAAATTGTACTTGTAAAATTATAAGTCTATGGAATGAAGGGAATGGAATTATAAATTTGTAGTCGGGTGGAGGTTCTTTATGAATAACAAGTCGGTAAGTCTACAGTCGAGTTTGCCATACATTAAAATAACCTTAGTTACATATATTTACACAAAGTTAGTGTACCCTTTTTTTGACAATTTTCAATGGTCGAAGGGTACATATATAATATAATCAAATATTTAAAAGGCACTTACCTGATACACTTTTCGAATGACACTATAAACATACATGACAATAAATTCAATAATTAAAAAAATAACGATTATGAAAACTTGGAATACCACTCGTACAAATGACCCCAATGGAAGCTGAAAGACTATAAACCCTATCCCTAAAAGCTCTGCAAGATCTTTTTATAAAAATATATTATACCTAAACGAATTACAAACACACGCTATAATAAATCGCATGGCAATATTCACACATATTTACGTCATAATAATAATAATTATTTCAAGATTAAAATGCTATAGTCAACCAAAACATAAAATTATCCTTCAAATACAAGATAAAGCTCCACAATTACCAAGAATATCACGACCCAAACTCCCAATCGGAGTTCCACAACCTTATTTTAAAGACCTGCTCGAGGACTAGCAGCATTTTGAGAAGGGGAAGCTAAGTCATATTTATATAAAACGAAATTTAATTATATTTGTACTACAACTAAAACAAATAACGTTTAACAAGAATTAAATAATGAAACAAAAAAACATTAAGAATATAAGAATTAAATAAAAACAATTAACAAGAACTGCAGCAATGTATCATTGAATTGTTCAATAATCTTAAATAAAGAATTAAACATAATATTCGTCTTCAACTACGCCAATGACCATTAACAACATTTGTAGCCCTTGGCGATAATGGCCAACTTTGCAGATCATGTTTAGCTTAATCCAGATCTGCAACAATCGCCGGGGCTTTGCTCAATACCCACAGTTAGCTTACGGTTATTTTAAAATTCTCTGTTCAGTATCAATTCGACGTTTCGGAGTTTTAGTATGAACTAAAAATAATTTACACATTGTAAGAAGAACGTCGCGCATATCTAACACTCTGACGCTCACTTGTTGAAGTGCAAAGACCTTATTGGCATTTTTGCCTGATCGTTTTCCACATAATGAGTGGGTCCCTTCTTGCACATAAACTTAGCCTCTTAGGCTTCAGACCAAAAATTCTTAATTGGATTGTGAGTTATCTGAATGGCAGAACCCAAAGAGTTCTCTTTAAAAATGTATTTTCACACCTTCTTCATGCCACATCTGGCGTTCCTCAGGGTAGTCATCTAGGCCCCCTCCTTTTTACGCTTTTCATCAATGACCTCCCTTTGGTCATACATACATACATTCCGTACTCTCATGTATGTGGACGATGTAAAGCTTTGTTATCAATTTAAAGATGACTACTGCCACTCTTACTTACAAGCCGACCTAAATAGTTTTCATTCCTGGTGTTGTGCAAATTTCTTAAACCTGAACAGCTCCTAATGCAAGCTGATGACATTCTATCGAGCCAATCCAAAGTACGTTTCCTACACTTTTTGTGGTTGTGTCTTAGAAAGAATTACTCTAGTTGATGATCTTGGGGTCCGTTTGGACCGAAAACTAAAGTTTTCCGAATATATTTCCCAAATGGTCAATAAAGCCATGGGTGTGCTAGGCTTTATTAAGAGATGGTCTAAGGAGTTTGATGATCCTTATGTAACAAAGACCCTCTACACCTCACTTGTTCGTCCAATTCTGGAATATGGATTATGCGTATAGTGTCCCCAGTACACTACTCACAAAAACCGCATTGAATCTGTACAAAAAAAAATTTTAATTTTCGCCTTACGAGGCCTTAACTGGAGCGTAAATTTAAGACTTCCTTCCTATGGCAGTAGACTTCTACTACTTAACTTACCTTCTCTAGCTAATCGTAGAAACATGCTGGCTGTAGTATTTATTAATAACCTCATCCCAGGTGACATTGACAGTGTTGACCTGGTTAGCCAGCTACACTTTTCTGTCCCTTGTAGATTAACACGTAATTACTTACCACTAACTCTTCCTAATTGTAGGTCGAACTATGCCCTTCACGATTGGTTTAGGGTATTATGTTCGGACTATAATAATCTTTACTTTCTTTTTTCTTTTCTTTTTGAAATTTTGTCCTACCTATCTAGAAATTAAGTAATCTTTCCTGGAAATTCTTTTCTATCTCGGTATCTTTGCATGCCCTCGTTCTCTATTTCGCGTTTCGCGTTTCGAGTCGTACGTCAGACGACTGTGCCCCTCGGTCGGTTGGGCGGGAGCTGGACATTCGCTGTGTCTGGGATCCGCGCGTAACAAGCATCGGCTTGGTTTTGCAAAGACCACTTGATTATACATTCATTGTATCAACGTCCAAAAGAAAAAAAAAAAAAAAAAAAAAAAAAAAAAAAAACTTAAAATTGTCAGCTCAGAGAGTTAGCGTCAATATTCCAATATTGTTTGTATACCCGTCAACAAAAGGGAGCGTGGCAGACCCCACAATGTATATATTCTTGCTCAGGATCACAAGATGAGTCAGAAAATTGTACTTGTAAAATTATAAGTCTATGGAATGAAGGAAATGGAATTATAAATTTGTAGTCGGGTGGAGGTTCTTTATGAATAACAAGTCGGTAAGGCTACAGTCGAGTTTGCCATACAGTTAAATAACCTAAGCCCACTTTTAAAATTCCGTTACAAACTAGTAACCACACTTATAATTTTAAGCAGATATTTCTGCAAAAATTATTCTGCGCCACCTCGCGTCATAGAGGTCAATAACTACTACTACTACTACATAGCAGCGGGTAGACTGCTGCTCACGAGCATACATTTGGACTGAAAATGTTAAATTCAAAAACTTCTGTGTTATTAGTCCGAATTGTAATTTGGAGAATAGATTTATATAGCATCCATCAATTTGTATACCAAAGCAGAAAATTAAGGCTTCAATACTTTGCCAAATGATATATTCCTCTGCCTATGATATACATGATATATGATATATCATGCCACACTTTGTGTCTCTATTTTTTATTATAATTGAGAAATGTTGTCTGAAACAGACAGACGGACATGGCTCAATCGTACCAGCTGGTGATCCTTAGCAAGATATATACTTACGTAGTTATTAATTTTGAGTCTAATAAATGATCCGTCAGTAACAAAGACAAAGATCAACGCTGAAGCTACCATAAATCGAAACACGAACAATTTCGGTGAGCGTCTTTATTTAAAAACTGCCAGCTTAAGACTAAATGTACAGAGTTTTGATCGGCTCGAAATGAGTCGCGAGAAACGGAAATGTGTTTGTCAGCATTTTTATTTATTTGTGTTTAAGTGCATGCAAAAAAGAATGATGAAGTTATACAACAATCATGCGCATTACCTTATTGTGGGTTTCAAGTTTCGTTACGTTTTGTTATGTATTTATGCACGCGCATATGGAATATGAGAAACATATTATGCTACTAAATATACTTTGTGGGGTCTGTTCCGCCTCTTTATGCCTGTTACATACATCTGCGTAAAGTTAAAGTAATGGACAAAACCATTTTCAATGGTCGAAGGGTATATATAAAAAATAATCAAATATTTAAAATGTATTTACCTGATACACTTTTGGAATGACACTATAAATATAAATGACAATAAATTCAAAAATTTAAAAAATAACGATTATGAAAACTTGGAATACCACTCGTACAAATGACCCCAATGGAAGCTGAAAGACTATAAATCCTATCACTAAAAACTCTGCAAGATCTCTTTATAAACAAGTCGGAAAGGCTACAGTCGAGCTGACTCGACTGTGATATACCCGCTACAATTCTTCGGAAAAACACGTGCCAAATGTGAACAATGCGTTCTTGCTTTTTATTTCTTTCCGTCTCTAATTTGTTTTGCCTATGCAAGTTCCACTCGATTCTTATTGGATGTTGCCCTTTGCTTTTATTACTTTGCAGTTATAAATTATGCATGTGTGAAAGAGACGCCTACACATACATACATATATGCTGCCTCACAATACATCTCAACATATCTAATTAGATTTGTCGTTTGTTTTTTGTGTTGCTGCTCAATGTCTCTTTCGATTCTAAGTGGCTTTAAATATACTAAAAATGTATTTTGAATTTTGCAACACACCATAAAATAAAAAAAAAATATAAGATACAAAAAAAATAAATATATGGCGCCGCGGCACCCAGGAGTTGAACTCCGGCCCTCTCGCTTAACAGTCAACTACCATCACCACTCGACCACTGCATTTCTTACGCAATGACCGATAAAATTGCACTATGAATATTTTCGGTGCACATAATTAAAAAAAAAAGGTGCCACATAATTAAAAAAAAAAAAAAAAGGTTGCCACATATTTAAAAAAAAGTTGTCTGCTGCTGGAGTTGAACTCGGGTAAAGACATTAGGAAAAACCGACATAAGCACATGGCCACAGTGCAATACTATTTCTTGAATATCTTCCTTATTTATCGGCCGATCTTATTGAAACTTTGCCAACACACCCGCATAGTGGTTTTTATCACATGTAAAATGATTGCTGTAGATTTATATTTGCAGCTACAATCGACTTTTTTTCGATTTATGGGGGGCAGATGGAGGCGTGGCAAAAATCCAAAATAAACTTGATCTGCGTGCAGAATTAACACATATTGTCTCCAAATTTGGTAGCTCTAGCTCTTATAATAGCTGAGATCCAGGGTTTCATACGGACGGACAGACAGACAGACGGACATGGCTATATCGACTCGGCTGTTCATGCTGATTCAGAATATATATACTTTATGGGGTCGGAGATTTCTCCTTCTGCCTGTTACAAACATTTTCGGTTGGCACAAAGTTATAATACCCTTATACTCTTCGAGTAGCGGGTATAAAAATGTAAAATATATTCACACATATTTACGTCATAATAAAAATAATTTTTTCAACATTAAAATGCTATAGTCAACCAAAACAAAATTATCCTTCAAATACAAGATGAAGCTCCACAATTCCCAAGAATATCACTACCCAAACTCCCAATCGGAATTCAACAATCTTATTTTAAAGACCTGCTCGAGGACTAGCAGGATTTTTAAAAAGGGGGGAGCTAAGTCTTATTTATATAAAAAGACATTTAATTATAATTGCATAACAATTAAAACAAATAACGTTTAACAAGAATTAAATAATGAATCAAAACAACATTAAGAATATAAGAATTAAATAAAACAAAAATAATTAAACAAAACAAGCAGAAAACAATTTACAAGAACTGCAGCAATGTAACATTGAATTTTTCAATAATCTTAAATAAAGAATTAAACATAATATTCGTCTTCAACTACGCCAATGACCATTAACAACATTTGTAGCCCTTGGCGACAATGGCCAACTTTGCAGATCATGGTTAGCTTAATCCAGATCTGCAACGATAGACGCGGCTCTGCTCAATACCCACAGTTAGCTTACGGTTATTTTAAAATTCTCTGTTCAGTCTCAATTCAACGTTTCGGAGTTTTAGTATGAACTAAAAATAATTTACACATTGTAAAAAAGAACGTCGCGCATATCTAACACTCTGACGCTGCACTTGTTGAAGTGCAAAGACCTTATTGGCATTTTTGCCTGATCGTTTTTCCACATAATGAGTGGGTCAATAAGAATCATATAAGTATTGCAACAGAGTATTACAATGTTTCATGTTTGATATGCATAAGTGTGTATACTACACGATGGCCAGTCGGTGACTGACCATGGTGTCGTCATCAGATGCACTGCCTTCTTCAAGGCCACGGAAAGAACTCCTCCTTAAAGTTGTTGGTGTACAACTTGTAAGGACCGAAGTCCAGAAGAGTTGACCTTCCTCGTAGGAGGGTCTTTCCGAGCAGGTTTGGACGTGGTCTGTGCGCTTGTGCTAGGTTGCACGTCTTCTATCGCTTCTAATGTGCGATAGCGCTCTGAAAGGAAATTTGGTCCCAAAGTGACAACGTTTGTGAGTGTGAAGTGAGGTTGTAGGAGCAGTTTGAACCCTAGATTCAAACTGTGTGAGCTTATTGGAAGCGTTGATGAACTCTTGGAGTGCCATTTTTCTTGCCTGGGAGATCTGATGACCAACTGAACGAGTTGTTGGAGGAGCGTGCACCGAAATTGTTGGCACCTGACTAGCCTTGATACTTTCCGTAGAGTGGCGGGAGAAGGTGCTCTGCTAAGAAGGGAACTTGGGAGAGAGCCTGAGCGTCTATGCTGAGTCGTATGTACAATGAGGTGTTTCTTGGGGTATTTACCGCTGTCAATTGGCATTACGGGAGCGTGGCGAGTTGGACGTTCTTGTTTTACCAATAAACAAAAATGTCAAACAAAGCGATAGGAACTTTATCGAATCTATGGAGTGAGGAATATGTTGTTAAATTACAAAGCAGCACTGTTTGGAAAACGTTACAAAAAATAATATAAATGTTGAAATTTATAAATATCGATATATTTTATTGAGTAATAATAATTATGGAAATAATTATTATACTCAGCGTGGAATTCTGAGCAAAATTACGCAATGTAATTTAGGAGTGTAGATCCTAAATGATATTGTGAAATATAAATAAATAATTTTTTATTACTCGGATGTAATTGCTCAGACGGAGGAAAATATATATATATATAATATTATATACATTTTTGCAATGTTGTAGCGCGTTGTAAATATCACAACACAGTGCACAGTGAAACGATAAATAAAGAAAGTGACTGTAAAAGTCACGGTTGCCCACTAAGTGACATTTTTATATTCGAGATTGTGCAGCCCTGGAACGATAACACTGAGTAGATGGAACAAAGTGGTGGTCGGTCGATTGTGATCGAACTGCGATCACTAGCGCCGGCAAAGGTAAATAATGGAATATAAGTGAGATAAATAAATATATATTTACTTATTAACTTATTTCGACAATGTGTTATTTATTTGGGTTAGAATGGACTCGACAGTTGCCGCTTGTTATGTGGATATTGGCAACGTATGTTAGTGGGCAAGAAAGTATGTAATAAATGCGTGCATAAATATGTAATGGAGTTACATTTGTATGTGCATATATTAACATGTAATTTTGGATTTGTAGGAGTGGATGTATGTACCTTTGATTAATATATTATATTATATTACATATACGTGGCAGAGATTAATATAATTTTGATGGAGAAAACTGTGTGTAATTTATTGTTTTACAATTACATACATATACGTATGTGCATATGTACATACAGAGATACCTGTGGCGCAAATTGCGCGGTTATGAAGAGGAGGAATTACACACAGCTCCTCTGCCGCATAAGATAAGTAAAATATTATGTACTTATCTGGATGTTCGTGACGAGATGTCGTAAGCTGAGGTTCGAGCGGGATGGTGGGATCAAAAACTCCAGCGACGTGATGTCCAAACCAGCAGATACCATGACATAGAAATAGACTGGCTAGTGCTCTAACCAGATCTCGCCCACCAAGGAGGCTCAATAAAAGACAACCAAGGGATCCCATTTCCCAGTCTCCTCTGATAAGAGTCAGAAGATGATGATGCTTACTGGTGACTATTTGTAATTTAGTTAAAATTGTATCAAATAAGATATAGCTAACTATAGTTAGCCGGCGCGCCCAAAGGGGCTGTAGGAATAGAAACGAAGGTCACCTCAAAAAAAAAAAAAAAAAAAACACTTACTGTTGGCTCCGATGTTGCCTACCTTTAGGCGGCTCGTTTTCGGCGAACACGAAAAATTTTTTATGAGAAAATATAATGTGAAAAACTTCATATAAAAAAACTTCATATGAAAAAATTTTATGAATGTGAAAAACTTCATATGAAAAAATTGTATATGAGAATATATCGCGAATATAAATCGCGTGCCTGTGAGAAGTGTTGTCTCGCATAAATATTTTAATAAAATATATCGAATTCAATAATAATAAAGTTGGTTTAGTGTATTATTTATATAATACACGCATAAAACTAATAGTATTTGTGTGGTTTCTTATGAAAAATGGAGAGAAGTTATTTTAGTGCGTTATTTATAAAATACACGAATGTAATGAGTAATAGGGGGTGTAATGATATTGAAAAATGATTAGCTTGAAGGCCGCGTGTAAAAAAAACCCTTAAATGATGAAGAAGATATGAGAATACATATACTAAAGTCGCTTTACCGTCGTATCATTTATTAAATATCTAATAAACTAAAAAGTTTTAATTTAATATAATTAAAACAATACAATGTGAATGAATTATATTAAGTGTACATATAAAGATATTTTTGAATGACTATCAATAGATTTAATAAATGTTCAATTTTAAAAATATCGAAAACGTAAGCTATATAATAAAGCCGATCTCGTTATTTTATATGCCAAATTTACGTATCTATTTATATATTTTCAAATATATAAAGATATATTTTTTTTTGCTAACATATAAGAAATTAATTATATTTATGTATTATATATATATATGTAATATTTATTGAAATATTAGGTAATTGTACATATTAGAAAGTAAAAATATTAAGTTTAGTTTAGTTTAGTTTAGTTCTTCTAAGTTCTCCTTAGTTTTTCAAAAAACGACATTGACCGACCGCCGTCTTTGCTACAACAATTCTTTATTAAAAGACAAACCGACTTGCTTGCCTTCTCAACAATTTAACTTCCGACTGTATCTTGCGACTTCTTGACTTCAACTTCAACAACTGACTCCTCGATTATTCTTTACTGCAACTCTGCTTCTATCGATAAGCCCTGCAGCGTTGCCACCCGTAGTACCCTCACGCTGCCATCACCTCTATTGTTTCCATTCGGCCATCCTGCTCATCATCGTCTGTCCCAGACGATAAGTCATCCTCGTTGTTTTCAGCATACTTCCATAGCTTCATGTTATCAGCACTCGTATGCGTTTTGTTGGGACCTTTTCCTTGGGCTGCTTTTCGAACTTCATATCTGTCATTACGCTTTGCCTTTGTTACTTCATAAGGTCCAAGAAAAGTGCTTGCTTACTTCTTTCCCGCAACGAACTGAGTACGCTTTACTGCCACCAGATCACCTTCCTTGTATATGACATCTCCTTTGCGCTTTTTATCGTAGTTTTTCTTATAAAGATCTTGAGCCTTTTGTATTTGCTCTTTAGCCGTCTGTCGTAATGCCTCCCTCTCTTTGTCGAATTTTTCAAGCATTTCAATTTCTAAAAGTTCCAATAATCTATCACTCAATTTGGTTTTCATTTTTAGTCCAAACATTATCTCGAAAGGTGATTTCCTTGTAGAGCAACTTATATGGGAATTCATAGCTTTTTGCACCTGCGAGGTAAACTTATACCACTTTGAAGAATCTTCGGCCGACAATTTACAGATAATTGACAAGATAGATCTATTAATTCTCTCTACCTGCCCGTTTCCTCTGGGCACACCAGTTGTTGTTAAAACATGCTCTATTCCATTTGTTTTGGCGTAATCGTGAAACGCATCTGATGTAAAAGCAACTCTTCTGTCTGTTATTATTCTGGTCGGATTACCAAAGACTTTTGACCACTCTTCCATTTTTTTCACAACTTCGTCAGCTCCAGTTGATTTTGTTGTAAAAATCCACACGAATTTTGAAAATCCATCAACAAGTGCGAAGATGTACTTATACTGTTTCGACGACGCGTCCATCGGTCCTAAGTGATCAGCATGCAAAGTGTGTAACGGTTTGTCACCTTTCTCAATACAGCATAAAAGTCCGTCCTGTTTATCCAACTTCTTGTTGGAAATAATACACGGAATACATGTGCCAATAAGTTTTGTGACCTTGCTCTCCAAATGTGGAATCCAAAACTGCTGTTCTACAGAATGAATGGTCTTCTGACTCGCTAAATGTCCAACTCCGTGAGCTTCACTTATGATTTCCCGTTCCATTAGTTTAGGTACATGAAGCAAATCATTTCCTTTGATAAGCTTGAACAGAATTCATCCCTTCAGTTTGAAGTCGTTGTAGGGCCGTTCTTCCAAAACTGTACATATAGCCTGAATATATTCATCTTTTTGTTGGGCAGCTTTCAACCGACATGATATCTCAGCTGATACAAAGAAGACGTCGCTTGCATACCGACTAAGACAATCCACATGACGCATTTTCTCACCCACTCGATGCTCCTTGAAGTCGAAGTCTGCCATGTATAAAATCCATTCTGCTACTCTCTCTCTTTCGAATGGTTTGTGTGAGAGCTATGTTGTCCGTAACCAGCTTAAACGGAACGCCAAGCAAATAATGCCGAAACTTTTTCATAGCCAGATAGGCTGCTTTTACTTCTAAAATGTAGCTATTTCGTCCTGATTCACTTTTACTAGTCTTCTTGCTCCAATAAAATATGGGGTGCAATTGATCCTCAAAATATTGTAGAAAAGTGGCACCAAAACCGTCCTTCGAAGCGTCTGTGTGCAATTCCGTCAATGCACCTCTACAGTAAATCCTTAAAACTGGGCCGTCGCACAATGCACTCTTCAGATTTTCAATGGCTGTATATTCCTTGGACTCCAACTTAAAAGTAGCATCCTTCTTTAAAAGATTGGTCAAGGGTCGTGCAATAATGGAATAGTCTTTCACAAACTTTCTGAAGAATGCTGTTAGACCCAAAAAGGATTGGACTGCTTTTACATTCTAAGGTACTGCAAACTGCTTCACGGCAACTGTTTTCTCTTTGCCAGGCCAAATCTTTCCATCTTGTACTGTGTGTCCCAAATAGTTGATTTTGTGTTCAAGAAAATGGCATTTCTTCCACTTTATACGCAAACCGAACTTAGCCGACTCAGAAAGCACCAACTTGAGTTTCTCAATACATTCGTTGTTCGTCTGGCCATATATTATTATATCATCCATATAAATTTGTAGAATGTCCCGTGATACAAAATCTTGAAAAATGTGGTTTATAAATCTTATAAATGCCGCAGGAGAATTGCAGAATCCGAACGGCGTCCTATTAAACTCATATAATCCTTCTTTTGTGATGAACGCAGTCTATTTTCGACTTGATTCTTCTACAGGGACGTGAAAATGGCCGTTCTCTAAGTCCAATGATACAAATATCTTTGCGGCTTGCAGCTTTTCAAGTACATCCTCTATTATTGGCACAGGAAAACAATCCTTGAGCACCATGCTGTTTAACTGACAATAGTCAATACAGATTCTGTTTGTGCCGTCTTTTTTCTTCACAACGACGGTTCGGCTGGCGAAGCTTGATGTAGATGGACGAACGATTTCTCCTTTCAACCACTCGTCGACTTGCTTCTTAATGGCTTCGGCTTCGACTGGAGGATGACGACTTGGTTGATGACGAAATGGACGAAATTTTCTCATCCGGTACAACTCGTAGCTGAACAGGTGACTCAGCGAGCGAGCGGCAATGTTGGCTGATATTCCTCTATCAGATTCCGTATCATGGGTGCATACTGCGGAGGAGCATTCACATTACTTTCAGCACAACTATAATTCTGAATACTTATCTGACTTATGTCAGCTATTTCCGGGCAAGCTGACAACAACGCAAACTGGAATCCATTTGCATCCAGTGTAAATTTAAATTTTGTGAGAAAGTCATATCCAAGTAGAGCATCATTTTCTATTTTTTCGTCCGCCACCACGATGAAATTTTCCATGTCGTCTATTTGAACAGCTTCGGTAAACACACCCAGCGGTACAGTGCCCGTACCGTGCCCAAGCCACGCAACACAGAATGACATGGACTCAGCATAACATCCACTAGCTTTTTGTACAGCGAATGCTTTCGGATCGAGACATCAGCACCCGTGTCAACCAGGTACGTAACTTCAACTCCATTAATTAAAATGCTTTTCAACCGTTTGTCATCCTTGCCAACTTGCACCAAATTCACTGACTGCGGGCAACTCGTTGAAATATGGCCAGTAGCACCACACTTGAAGCACTTCACTCCAACATCACAATCTTTCTTCATATGTTGCGACGATCCACAATTGAAGCACCGAGCTGCCTTTTTATTGTTGTTGTGATTTTGCTGGCCGCCACTATAATTCTGTTTCTTTTTCGTGCTCTTTTCAACAAGTTCAAAATTTTCATACCGCTCTTTAAGTTCATCACAAGCATGCATTATGAACTTATATTCGTTTTTGATGCTCAATCCTTTAACTATATAACGTATTACAGACTTTGTATCAACATTACCCAGTGCGGCTATTTTCTTCATTTGCAAAATATATTCATGAAAACTCTCTGTTTGCAGCTTCTTCCTATTTGCCAGTTTTTCATGTACTTCTGCACTTCCCATTATTTGTTTAAATTCTTTCAACAGTGCTGCTTTTAATTCATCATACGATCCTACCAACTCCGATTCGAAGAATAACTGTACTGTTTTTGTCATCTTTGACCGTGCTTGAGTATATTTTTGCCTCTCGTTTAATCCATACGCGACAGCATTCAACTCGAAATTTTCAATCCAATTTTTGACCGGCACCGTCTCGCCGTCAAAATCTTCTACAACATTGCCAAAAAATTCAATTGAGACTTTTGGCGTATTTTGCGGCACATCATCAGCTTGAATTTTTAGTTTTAATAGTTTAATAATTTGCTGCAACTGTACTTGATTTTCCATCTCTTCTGTTTCTTCTTCTTGTGCTTGTCTTCGTGTATTCATTTGTCGCGACGGTGTTTTGGTGTTTCACCGTTATCTACTGTTGTCTCTTTCACACCCTTTCTTTCGCCGTTTTTAATCGTTACTTTTCTCAAAATTGCGCTTTGCGGCGCCAACACATACACACAAACGAAATTTAAGTTTTTTGACGCTGTTTCACCACGACGTTATTTTTTGCACAGATAGTTGAGTTTATATGAATTTTTTGTTCAGCATATTAGAAAGTACAAATATTAAGTTTAGTTTAGTTTAGTTCTTCTAAGTTCTCCTTAGTTCTTCAAAAAACGACATTGACCGACCGACGTCTTTGCTACAACAATTCTTTACTGTATCTTGCGTCTTCTTGACTTCAACTTCAACAACTGACTCCTCGATTATTCTTTACTGCAACTCTGCTTCTATCGATAAGCCCTGCAGCCTTGCCACCCGTAGTACCCTCACGCTGCCATCACCTTTATTGTTTACATATATTATATAATATATGTACATAAAACTAAAATATTATTATGGTTGATCCTGATAGTAGTTATATGCTTGCCAAAAAAAAAGCCATAAATTTTTAAATACACAAAAAATAAAAAGGAAACCCCAAAAGGGTTTTTTTTTTTTTTTTTTTTCCCTTAAATTTTAAACTTTTCTTTTAAAAACTTATAAATATTAAAACTAAAACCGCAATAGGCTCATTATATCAGTTATGGTTCCTTAGATGTTTAACAGTTACTTGGATAACTGTGGTAATTCTAGAGCTAATACATATTTTTTTTTTTTTATTTATTATTAATTGGTATTCACAATACATGCAATTAAAACACGGACCTTCTGGAACGTGTGCTTTTATTAGGCTAAAACCAAGCGATCGCAAGATCGTTACATTGGTTGAACTCTAGATAACATGCAGATCGTATGGTCTTGTACCGACGACAGATCTTTCAAATGTCTGCCCTATCAACTTTTGATGGTAGTATCTAGGACTACCATGGTTGCAACGGGTAACGGGGAATCAGGGTTCGATTCCGGAGAGGGAGCCTGAGAAACGGCTACCACATCTAAGGAAGGCAGCAGGCGCGTAAATTACCCACTCCCAGCTCGGGGAGGTAGTGACGAAAAATAACAATACAGGACTCATATCCGAGGCCCTGTAATTGGAATGAGTACACTTTAAATCCTTTAACAAGGACCTATTGGAGGGCAAGTCTGGTGCCAGCAGCCGCGGTAATTCCAGCTCCAATAGCGTATATTAAAGTTGTTGCGGTTAAAACGTTCGTAGTTGAACTTGTGCTTCATACGGGTAGTACAACTTACAATTGTAGTTAGTACTATACCTTTATGTATGTAAGCGTATTACCGGTGGGGTTCTTATGTATAATTAAATACTTGTATTTGATTATATGTTCCTCCTAATTAAAAACCTGCATTAGTGCTCTTCATCGAGTGTTATTGTGGGCCGGTACAATTACTTTGAACAAATTAGAGTGCTTAAAGCAGGCTTCAAATGCCTGAATATTCTGTGCATGGGATAATGAAATAAGACCTCTGTTCTGCTTTCATTGGTTTTCAGATCAAGAGGTAATGATTAATAGAAGCAGTTTGGGGGCATTAGTATTACGACGCGAGAGGTGAAATTCTTGGACCGTCGTAAGACTAACTTAAGCGAAAGCATTTGCCAAAGATGTTTTCATTAATCAAGAACGAAAGTTAGAGGTTCGAAGGCGATCAGATACCGCCCTAGTTCTAACCATAAACGATGCCAGCTAGCAATTGGGTGTAGCTACTTTTATGGCTCTCTCAGTCGCTTCCCGGGAAACCAAAGCTTTTGGGCTCCGGGGGAAGTATGGTTGCAAAGCTGAAACTTAAAGGAATTGACGGAAGGGCACCACCAGGAGTGGAGCCTGCGGCTTAATTTGACTCAACACGGGAAAACTTACCAGGTCCGAACATAAGTGTGTAAGACAGATTGACCCCCCTTTTTCTTATTTTTGGGGGGGGGGGGGGGGGGGCGTTTTTAGTTCGGGGAGTGATTTGTCTGGTTAATTCCGATAACGAACGAGACTCAAATATATTAAATAGATATATAGTAGATTATGGTGTTGTAGCTTATTTATATTTATTATTAAAAATTAAAAAAAATAATAATTTTTTCCTGGAAAACTATATTATTTATTTTTTTTTTTTTTTTTTTTTAAAAAAAAAAAAAAATATTTTTTTTTTTTGAGTTTAAATTATTTTAAAGATATAAAAGATTAAAAAATTGAATTTTTAAAACAAATTGCGTGTATACTTTATAGTATATATGCGTTGCACATTTGTATTTGTTCATTCAATTCATTTATGAGCAATACAATAAAATAATCGCAACAACCTGAATATATATAATGTTGTACCTGTATAATTCAGGTTAATGCTTTACATATATTGATATTTAACACCAAATATTGGCATATGTTTATCTTGCTTAAATACCATGTTATTATCAATTTTGTGAAACTAAGATATTTCGCAACATTTTTTTAGGGTATTAAAAACAAAAATTTATTGAAGGAATTGATATATGTCAGTAAAATGGTGTATTTTTAATTTCTTTCAATACAATTATTTAAGTTATGAACATTCTCCGCTTGCCCCCCTCTCCATCGACCGCCGCTCTCGTACGCACCCGTTGCGTCATTCGCCGGTCAACCAACTCGTTTAAATGCTGACTGCGACCCCCCGCCCCCTCCCCCTCCACCCTGCTGCGTCTGCAAACGACACTTTGTTGTTACGAGCAGCGCAGTCGACGGATGTTGCCCAAGCGACGGCTGACGTAGCGTATTTCGGCCACTTACCCAACGGTTCCGCGGGGCCGCCCCTCGCCCTGGAACTGGCCACAACGCTGCCCTCAGCGCTAGAACCGGAGGTCTGCTGTGGGCCAACCCCGATTGAAGTAGTCAGTCTTGGATGAACCCCAAACAGCGACACGAGCAATCTCTCCCGTAGTCTTCATTTTAAGAATAACATTTCAATAAACTTATAACGTTAAACCTGAAAAACCTCCCATTGGTATTCACTTCTGTGACGGATCGACTAAGACCATGTTCTTTACACCAATTAGGTAAGATATTCGGTACAAATACCGTACCAGGCCAAACGAGCCAATGCTCGTCTTGGCCAGGCAGCTATGGACTGCCTTAACTGGCGCCCGAGCAGTCGGCTAGCCGGCTAGTGCATTGTGTGTGCATTAAGTGTTAAACAAAAAAAAACAACAGAAAATATGAAAAAAAAAGAGAAATTGTTGGCGTAAAAACGCCGTACCTACTAAGAAAAAATAATAAATAGAAAATAAAAAATCGTTGATTTACGGGCATAAAATCGCGTATTTAAATACGAACTAAACAATTAAAACGATAACCGCGGCGGATATTAAGTTGCGAGGGGCCAACTATACTAAAACAAAACTTGAAATTAAAGTATAAAGTGGTGAGTGGCAGTCTACTGGAAAGGCTAAGAGGCGTGGAATGCGCCCGAAAAAGCTGCCCAGTGGACTGTAAGGCAACCGAACCTTAGTAGGCTATGTGCCAAAAAGGACTCCTACGGACCTTCGCGCCCGGTGCCCCAATAAAAATTCCCAATCACGATATTTCTGAACTACAATGTTCAGATTAGAAATTAAGACAAGTACATGAAAAAAAAAATAAAAAAGAAAGAAAAGAAAACAAACAAAATAAAAAAAAGAACAAAACCAAAAAGCAAACGAAACAAACTACTGATGTTGAAGCATATGCAATTTTACTAATCACTTTTCTTTCCCTTTAGATCATAGATCATAGAAGGAACTTATGCAACGGTGAGTGAAATTCTTTGCCAACAACCTTTTTGATTGAAAAAACTCGTTAAGAAAAAAAAAGAAAATTTTTTATAAAAAGAAAAAAGAAAGAAAAATTTGTGGAAAAGTTGACCATTATCTTTCACACTACGTTACTGTTAGACCCCTGTGCCACCATCTTAAATTTCCGTACCATCTTTCACAAGGTTTAGAGTATAATGGAGGAAATCAAGGAGACCCTCGGTAAATTAAACGAGACCCTTAATAGTTTGATCACCGCGGTTAACTTAGTTACTGAAGAAAACAAGAAATTGGGTGCGGTTGGTTACTTTAGAAGGGGACTACGAGAACAGGAATCCTGTGGGAATCCAGTCGACACCATTGACCAAAGCACGTAATGAGTACGAGTTGAAGGAAGCTTCGACTTTGCCCGATTGCGTGAAAGAACTGCAGGTATTCGAGGGTCAGCCAGAAGGCTACGTATCCTGGATCAGCAGAGCGCAGTCCATTTTGAACGAGTACCAGGTTATAAAAAATAAGCTTTTATATAGGTCGATCGTTTTGCATATCCGCAATAAGATTAGGGGTGCTGCCGACACGTCATTATTGGCTTATGACGTACCGGACGATGATTGGGAGGAAATTAAAAACGTCCTCTCCCTCAATTGCGCCGACAAGAGGGATCTCCGTACCCTGGGGCATCAGCTAAATCGGCTGAATCAAGGTACCCAGACCTTAGAGAAATTTTACATGGAGGTGAATAACCAATTCTCCTTGATTTTAAACAATTTGAGGAACGGTAATAATAGGGAACCCGTTGTTGTGAACGCCTTGATCGAAGATTACAGAGACAAGGCGCTAGACGCTTTTATAAGTGGCGTCAACGGCGACTTTGCTAGGTGGTTGTTGGTCCGTAGCCCAAGGACTTTGCCGGAGGCTTATTCCTTTTGTCTCGAGTCACAAAATGTGGTATCGAGAACCGGTGCTGGTCCTACGTTTTTGAATACAAGGTTTTCACAGCCTTCCCAATATCATCAGCCTAGATTCCCTGGCACTTATCAGGGTTATGGTAGACCCCCGCTAGAAAATTCCCATGCCCATTCGAACCAGCATGGCCCCAGAGCGGTTCAGCCTTCATCGAGGTGGACTCGTCAGCCAGCCATAAAAATGGAATCCAACCGATCGGGTCAGTCCTACCACTCAGGTTACAATGCGCCTCTAAACGATTCCGCCAAGAGAACAGCGGTTGGGAACACTAACCCTTTCCAAAAGGCCCAGAGACTCTATCATATAGAGCCAACTCCAGCTTTACCCGCAGGTGAAGAGAGGAGGAATGACCAGAATGGTCTTCCTTCTGCATATTGCGACCAAGCCTTTGGCCTCGAGGGAACTGGGCATTAATCAATTGAATTGACTAACTATGACCCAATTGTAGAATCAGACGTGAGCCAAGGGGCTCATAATTTTATGGCGAGCGCCTCTCCAGCGTCCCATACCTAGAGTATGGAACCAAGGACGGGGCTAAGCTACAATTCCTTATAGACACCGGCGCGAATAAAAATTTTATTAGCCCAAAAAATTCCTCTGGATGTACCCCCAATCTTACCCCATTCCTTGTCCAATCCGCCGCTGGTAATGTGAAAATCACACTTCGCCTAGTGGGTAAGTTCTTTGAGCCAATCGGCAATGTAACCACGACAACCTTTTTCGTTGTCCCTGGCTTGGATTCCTTTGATGGAATCATCAGGGATGACACCTTAAAAGACATCAAGGCTATTGTCGATAGAAAGAACAATTGTCTTACAATTCAAAGCTGAGGTGGTACAGGAAGTCAGGACAGTGACAGTCAAAACACGGTCCGGTAAAATTTTCCATAAGTCAGACGTTAAGAAGTAACAAGGCTTACTAATCCTGCTCTTCAATTTCATTAATTTTTATTAAAATAATAAGGGTTGGCAAAGATTTTCACACATCTAGAATAATTAAGCGCACGAAAAAAATATACAAAAAGAAAAAATATTATATAAGTCCCTATACAAAAATATTCAAAATGAAAAATATGATATAAGTCCCTATAAAAAAAGAAACACACTTACAAGAAACGAAAACACTAAACTTAAGTCATGCGATCATAAACAAGAAAACACACATGCACGAGAAATTACCCAAATATTGTATTACAAGTAAAAACAAGAAAGCAAGGCTACCTTCGGCTTGCCGAAGGTTTCATACCCTTGCAGTTATACAAAATATAAAATATATTTGGATTGCTGCTGGTTTCTGTGGTATTTATTGAACAATAATAATAACAGTACTGGAAGTCAAGATTTTTACCTGATTAAGGCTATGAATCAAACACCTGCTTCGAAAAAAATAATTCTACCTTTATAATGCTTTTGTATATACCTGGATTTCTTATATACTTAACACATACTTATACTTATGAGGAAATGTCTTTGTGATGTAAAGGATCTGTTTGTCATAACATATAAATAAATTTGGAAAGTTCTCATTCAAAAATGCGTTTGAATAACAGCTACATGATTTTTTGTTTAACAACTATATGTAATAGTACTCAGATTTCCATAAAATTGCAACATGAACCTTCATTAGACCGATCGTTGATCGTTATAAGTTATAAAAGTTCGATTTCGAACTTTATTATTAGGGACACTCAGATTTGGATGTGGTAAGCCTGATAGCTATATCTTGAAATATAACGAAAATCGGGCGATAGGCTCCATGACAGCTATACGATATATCAGTCCGATCTGGCCCACTCCGACTTATTTAAAGAGGGCAAAAATAAGAAGCTTGTGAGCAAAGTTTCATGAAGATAGCTCAATAACTGGGGGACTAATTTGAGTTGCAACAGACAGACGGACTGACTGATTGTTCCTATAACAGCTATAGAATATAAACGTCTCAGATATTTAAATGGAAAAACTAAGGGCGGGTTACTGTATAACATTAAAAAGTATTGATAATGTGCGGTATTTCCAAAAACAAAACAGGTTTGCATACGAAAACCCTGATTTCAGCCGATTGTTCCTATGGCAGCTATATGTTATAGTGGTCCCATTTTGATACAATTTTGACAGCACATTAAGAACGTAATAAGAATAGGATTTGCCAAATCTTGTTGCAATATCTTGAAAAACATCAAAAATCGGCCGATAGTTTCTATGACAGCTATACGATATATCGGTCCGATCTGGCTCGTTCCGACTTATTTACAGCCTACAGCAATAAGAAGCTTGTATGCCAAGTTTCATTAAGATAGCTCAAAAACTGAGAGACTAGTTTGCGTTGCAACAGACGACACGGACGACGGCGACGGACTCCAGACGGACGGACGGACGGACGGACGGACGGACGGACGGACGGACGGACGGACGGACGACGACGGACGGACGGACGGACGGACGGACGGACAGACGGACATCCATTTTTCGACTCCTCTGGTGATGCTGATTCAGAATATATATACTTTATAGGGTCGGAGATGTCTCCTAAGGTGCGTTGCAAACTTCTGGCTAAAATTAATATACCCTCTGCAAGGGTATAACAAAAACCACTTAAGAAATACAGTCACACAGAAATTGTAAACACTAACACAAGCGAAATGTTGCACACTAAACATAAGTACACAAACACATCCCATCCATAATAACATAACTCCACTTAAATTTACAATAGTTTGACGCTAAGAATGACCAATTCCAAAATCATATGTAACCCCCCACTTCCTCCACCCTTTTTATACCCTTGCAGAGGGTATATTAATTTTAGCCAGAAGTTTGCAACGCACCTTAGGAGACATCTCCGATCCTATAAAGTATATATATTCTGAATCAGCATCACCAGAGGAGTCGAAAAATGGATGTCCGTCTGTCCGTCCGTCCGTCCGTCTGTTGCAACGCAAACTAGTCTCTCAGTTTTTGAGCTATCTTCATGAAACTAGGCATACAAGCTTCTTATTGCTGTAGGCTGTAAATAAGTCGGAACGAGCCAGATCGGACCGATATATCGTATAGCTGTCATAGAAGCTATCGGCCGATTTTTGTTGTTTTTCAAGATATTGCAACAAGATTTGGCAAATCCTATTCTTATTACGTTCTTAATGTGCTGTCAAAATTGTATCAAAGTCGGACCACTATAATATATAGCTGCCATAGGAACAATCGGCTGAAATCAGGGTTTTTGTATGCAAACCTGTTTTGTTTTTGGAAATACCGCACATTATCAATACTTTTTACTGTTATACAGTAACCCGCCCTTAGTTTTTCCATTTAAATATCTGAGACGTTTATATTCTATAGATGTTATAGGAACAATCAGTCAGTCCGTCTGTCTGTTGCAACTCAAATTAGTCCCCCAGTTATTGAGCTATCTTCATGAAACTTGGCACCCAAGCTTATTATTGATGTAGGCTGTAAATAAGTCGGAACGAGCCAGATCGGACCGATATATCGTATAGCTGTCATAGAAGCTATCGGCCGATTTTTGTTGTTTTTCAAGATATTGCAACAAGATTTGGCAAATCCTATTCCTATTACGTTCTTAATGTGCTGTCAAAATTGTATCAAAATCGGACCACTATAACATATAGCTGCCATAGGAACAATCGGCTGAAATCAGGGTTTTCGTATGCAAACCTGTTTTGTTTTTGGAAATACCGCACATTATCAATACTTTTTAATGTTATACAGTAACCCGCCCTTAGTTTTTCTATTTAAATATCTCAGACGTTTATATTCTATAGCTGTTATAGGAACAATCAGTCAGTCCGTCTGTCTGTTGCAACTCAAATTAGTCCCCCAGTTATTGAGCTATCTTCCTGAAATTGGCACCCAAGCTTATTATGGATGTAGGCTGTAAATAAGTCGGAACGAGCCAGATCGGACCGATATATCGTATAGCTGTCATAGAAGCTATCGGCCGATTTTTGTTGTTTTTCAAGATATTGCAACAAGATTTGGCAAATCCTATTCTTATTACGTTCTTAATGTGCTGTCAATTGTATCAAAATCGGACCACTATAACATATAGCTGCCATAAGAACAATCGGCTGAAATCAGGGTTTTCGTATGCAAACCTGTTTTGTTTTTTGGAAATACCGCACATTATCAATACTTTTTAATGTTATACAGTAACCCGCCCTTAGTTTTTCCAACGCAAATTAGTCCCCCAGTTATTGAGCTATCTTCATGAAACTTTGCTCACAAGCTTCTTATTTCTGCCCTCTTTAAATAAGTCGGAATGGGCCAGATCGGACTGATATATCGTATAGCTGTCATGGAGCCTATCGCCCGATTTTCGTTATATTTCAAGATATAGCTATCAGGCTTACCACATCCAAATCTAAGTGTGTCCCTAATAATAAAGTTCGAAATCGAACTTTTATAACTTATAACGATCAACAATCGGTCTAATGAAGGTTCATGTTGCAATTTTATGGAAATCTGAGTACTATTACATATAGTTGTTAAACAAAAAATCATGTAGCTGTTATTCAAACGCATTTTTGAATGAGAACTTTCCAAATTTATTTATATGTTATGACCAACAGATCCTTTACATCACAAAGACATTTCCTCATAAGTATAAGTATGTGTTAAGTATATAAGAAATCCAGGTATATACAAAAGCATTATAAAGGTAGAATTATTTTTTTTCGAAGCAGGTGTTTGATTCATAGCCTTAATCAGGTAAAAATCTTGACTTCCAGTACTGTTATAATTGTTCAATAAATACCACAGAAACCAGCAGCAATCCAAATATATTTTATATTTTGTATAACTGCAAGGGTATGAAACCTTCGGCAAGCCGAAGGTAGCGCCTTTCACATATTTAAGTACGATTCCCCAGTAGTTCCCTAACAACAGGGGACAGTTTGGCGGACAAACGGTGTCTTTAAACTAGCACACATCGTCGACCTCGCCAAAATGCAACAGTCCATCGGCGACCTGAATGAAAAGGTAGCCGTGATGGTGACACACTATTTGGAAGATGCGTCAGAGGGAATGAGACGACTAACGAGAACGCGCAATGAGCGGTCTATAGAATGGTTGGGATCCGCCTGGAAAGGGATAGCCGGGTCCCCAGATGCAGCAGACTGGAACGCGATATTAAAGGCTCAGAACAACGTCATTGCAGATACGAACCAGCAGATTAGAATCAACACAAGGCTCTTCGACTCCGCACACGAATCGGTAGAGCAAATCAACAAGATGGTGGAAAGAGTCAACGCAATCGACGGGGACTTACATGCCATAGCATCAACTCTACATAGAGCCATAATACTTGCTAACCAGGTTGGCGAAATCATCAGGGCATGCCAGCTTGCCAAAACGGGAACAGTCAACACAAATCTCCTGGACCATGAAGAAGTGGAGACAATTCTGAGTGTGGTCAACAATCTCCCGTATCAGAACACGATCGAGGCCATCGAATTTTCCCGTCCGTCGGTAATAACTAATGGTACAATGCTACTGTACATCTTAGCGTTTCCAAAGGTCACTGACGAATCGTATAGATTTATGCACCTATACCCAACCATCTCTGAGGGAAAACAAGTGATGCTGAAGTACAACAAGCTAGCCGTAAATCCCGACGAAACGAACGCGGTGCTTGGAGATTGTCTGTCTATCGGCAACACGACTGTGTGTCGGGAAAGGGACCTGCTCAGACTAAAGGAGAGCGACTGCATTCCTCGATTATTGAAGGGTGGGCACGCCGCCTGTAAATATCTGAGGAACGACCAAGAGGTGGTTTATCTCATCGACGACGGAACGCTTCTCCTACCGAACTTTAACGGATCGGTCACCTTTGGCAGGAAGAAACATCATCTCTATGGTTCCTTTGTGGTACAATTCTCTAACAAAACGATTACGGTCGGTAATCGAAACTTCACCAATTATTCCACTACCCACTTGATGGCAATGCCGGCTGTCTTAACTCGCGTAACGGCCACGGATTATCAGCTATCACTGGAATACGTACACGAAGTGAGCAACCAGAACCTTCAAAGTTTGTCTCTAATGACCGGCAAGTTGCTTTACTCTTCGAATTCGGAGGGAATAGTGGCTTTGCTTATTTTCGCGTTCGTATACTTCCTGTGGAGGAAGGTGACTTCGACCAAAGGCATCCCGGTCGAAAAGGACCGTAAGCCGGAACTGGGAACTCAAGCTGCTAGCGGGGCACCAAAAGCCCTATGATCTGCGGGACGCAGATTTTTGAGGGGGGAAGAGTTATGAACATTCTCCGCCTGCCCCCCTCTCCATCGACCGCCGCTCTCGTACGCGCCCGTTGCGTCATTCGCCGGTCAACCAACTCGCTTAAATGCTGACTGCGCCCCCCCGCCCCTATCCATCAACACGACGACGTATCCAACGATCGCACTGACTGAAATATGCTGCGCCTGCAGACTACACTTTGTTGCTGTCACGCGGACGGCGATCTGCTGCGTCTGCAAACGACACTTTGTTGTAACGAGCAGCGCAGTCGCCGGATGTTGCTCAAGCGACTTAGCGTATTTCGGCCACTTACCCAACGGTTCCGCGGGGCCGCCCCTCGCCCTGGAACTGGCCACAACGCTGCCCTCAGCGCTAGAACCGGATTAAAGTAGTCAGTCTTGGACGAACCCCAAGCAGCGACACGAGCAATCTCTCCCGTAGTCTTCATTTTAAGAATAACATTTCAATAAACTTATAACGTTAAATCTGAAAAACCTCCCATTGGTATTCACTTCTGTGACGGATCGACTAAGACCATGTTCTTTACACCAATTAGGTAAGATATTCGGTACAAATACGGTACCAGGCCAAACGAGCCAATGCTCGTCTTGGCCAGGCAGCTATGGACTGCCTTAACTTTTATGACGTAATGAGATAAAAAAAAATAATAATAATAAAAGAAATTATTAATCACTCTAAGCGGTGGATCACTCGGCTCATGGGTCGATGAAGAACGCAGCAAACTGTGCGTCATCGTGTGAACTGCAGGACACATGAACATCGACATTTTGAACGCATATCGCAGTCCATGCTGTTATGTACTTTAATTATTATTAGAGTGCTGCTTGGACTACATATGGTTGAGGGTTGTAAGACTATGCTAAATAAGTTGTTTAAATTTTGTATAAATTTTAAGCATATGGTATATTATTGGATAAAATATATTATATTATTAAACTAGATACAATATATTTCATAATATTAAATTTATATAATAAAACAATATCTCATTTATTTTATTGAGAAATATGAAGAATTATGTATTCTTTTTTTTATACCCGCTACTCGAAGAGTATAAGGGTATTATAACTTTGTGCCAACCGAAAATGTTTGTAACGGGCAGAAGGAGAAATCTCCGACCCCATAAAGTATATATATTCTGAATCAGCATGAACAGCCGAGTCGATATAGCCATGTCCGTCTGTCCGTCTGTCTGTCTGTCCGTCCGTAGGAAAACATGGATCTCAGCTATTATAAGAGCTAGAGCTACCAAATTTGGAGACAATATGTGTTAATTCTGCACGCAGATCAAGTTTATTTTGGATTTTTGCCACGCCTCCATCCGCCCCCATAAATCGAAAAAAGTCGATTGTAGCTGCACATATAGCTCTACAGCAATCATTTATATATGTGATAAAAAACACCATGCGGGTGTGTTGGCAAAGTTTCAATAAGATCGGCCGATAAATAAGGAAGATATTCAAGAAATAGTATTGCCCTGTGGCCATGTGCTTATGTCGGTTTTCCTAATGTCAGTACCCGAGTTCAACTCCAGCAGCAGACAACTTTTTTTAATTATGTGGCAACTTTTTTTTTTTTTTTTTTTAAATTATGTGGCCACTCTTTTTTTAATTATGTGCACCGGAAATATTCATAGTGCAATTTTATCGGTCATTGCGTAAGAAATGCAGTAGTCGAGTGGTGATGGTAGTTGACTGTTAAGCGAGAGGTCCGGAGTTCAACTCCTGGGTGCCGCGGCGCCATATATTTATTTTTTTTGTATCTTATATTTTTTTTTTTTTTTTATGGTGTGTTGCAAAATTCAAAATAAATTTTTAGTATATTTAAAGCCACTTAGAATCGAAAGAGACATTGAGCAGCAACACAAAAAACAAACGACAAATCTAATTAGATATGTTGAGATGTATTGTGAGGCAGCATATATGTATGTATGTGTAGGCGTCTCTTTCACACATGCATAATTTATAACTGCAAAGTAATAAAAGCAAGGGACAATATCCAATAAGAATCGAGTGGAACTTGCATAGGCAAAACAAATTAGAGACGGAAAGAAATAAAAAGCAAGAACGCATTGTTCACATTTAGCACGTGTTTTTCCGAAGAATTGTAGCGGGTATATCACAGTCGAGTCAGCTCAACTGGAGCCTTTCCGACTTGTTTCAATTTAATTAATACCAGAGGAGTCGAAAAATGGATGTCCGTCTGTCCGTCCGTCCGTCCGTCCGTCTGTTGCAACGCAAACTAGTCTCTCAGTTTTTGAGCTATCTTCATGAAACTTGGCACACAAGCTTCTTATTGCTGTAGGCTGTAAATAAGTCGGAACGAGCCAGATCGGACCGATATATCGTATAGCTGTCATAGAAGCTATCGGCCGATTTTTGTTGTTTTTAAAGATATTGCAACAAGATTTGGCAAATCCTATTCTTATTACGTTTTTAATGTGCTGTCAAAATTGTATCAAAATCGGACTACTATAACATATAGCTGTCATAGGAACAATCGGCTGAAATCAGGGTTTTTGTATGCAAACCTGTTTTGTTTTTGGAAATACCGCACATTATCAATACTTTTTAATGTTATACAGTACCCCGCCCTTAGTTTTTCCATTTAAATATCTCAGACGTTTATATTCTTTAGCTGTTACAGGAACAATCAGTCAGTCCGTCTGTCTGTTGCAACGCAAATTAGTCCCCCAGTTATTGAGCTATCTTCATGAAACTTTGCTCACAAGCTTCTTATTTCTGCCCTCTTTAAATAAGTCGGAATGGGCCAGATCGGACTGATATATCGTATAGCTGTCATGGAGCCTATCGCCCGATTTTCGTTATATTTCAAGATATAGCTATCAGGCTTACCACATCCAAATCTAAGTGTGTCCCTAATAATAAAGTTCGAAATCGAACTTTTATAACTTATAACGATCAACGATCGGTCTAATGAAGGTTCATGTTGCAATTTTATGGAAATCTGAGTACTATTACATATAGTTGTTAAACAAAAAATCATGTAGCTGTTATTCAAACGCATTTTTGAATGAGAACTTTCCAAATTTATTTATATGTTATGACCAACAGATCCTTTACATCACAAAGACATTTCCTCATAACATTTTGTGTTAAGTATATAAGAAATCCAGGTATATACAAAAGCATTATAAAGGTAGAATTATTTTTTTTTCGAAGCAGGTGTTTGATTCATAGCCTTAATCAGGTAAAAATCTTGACTTCCAGTACTGTTATTATTATTGCTCAATAAATACCACAGAAACCAGCAGCAATCCAAATATATTTTATATTTTGTATAACTGCAAGGGTATGAAACCTTCGGCAAGCCGAAGGTAGCCTTGCTTTCTTATTCTTTTTCCGGTTGTCGCATTGTCGGATCCATTCAGCACTTGCGCCCCACTATACTAGTTTTACGTTGATACAATGAATGTATAATCAAGTGGTCCTTGCAAAACCAAGCCGATGCTTGTTACGCGCGGATCCCAGACACAGCGAATGTTCACCTCCCGCCCAACCGACCGAGGGGCACAGTCGTCTGACGTACGACTCGAAACGCGAAACGCGAACTAGAGAACGCGGGCATGCAAAAATACCGAGATAGAAAAGAATTTCGAGGAAAGATTACTTAATTTCTAGATAGGTAGGACAATATTTCAAATTTTAGGCATGCAACAGAGGAAGCGTTAGAAAAAAAGAAAGTAAAGATTACTATAGTCCAAACATAATACCCTAAACGGATCGTGAAGGGCATAGTTCGACCTACAATTAGGAAGAGTAAGTGGTAAGTAATTACGTGATAATCTGCAAGAGACAGAAAAATGTAGCTGGCTAACCAGGTCAACACTGTCAATGTCAATGTTTATAAATTCAATATTAACATTGATTTTTTTATACAACTTGAACTCATATGGGACTACCCCCTGAATTTAAGCATATTAATTAGGGGAGGAAAAGAAACCAACAAGGATTTTCTTAGTAGCGGCGAGCGAAAAGAAATCAGTTCAGCACTAAGTCACTTTGTCTATATGGCAAATGTGAGATGCAGTGATTGGAACATCAATATTCTAGTATAAGAAATTAACGATTTAAGTCCTTCTTAAATGAGGCCATTTACCCATAGAGGGTGCTAGGCCCGTATAACGTTAATGATTACTAGATGGTGTTTCCAAAGAGTCGTGTTGCTTGATAGTGCAGCACTAAGTGGGTGGTAAACTCCATCTAAAACTAAATATAACCATGAGGCCGATAGTAAACAAGAACCGTGAGGGAAAGTTAGAGGATAAGCCCGATGAACCTGAATACCCGTTATGGAAAATTCATCATTAGAATTGTAATATTTAAACAATATTATAAGGATAGTGTGCATTTTTTCCATATAAGGACATTGTAATCTATTAGTATAAATTATATTTAACATAAAATAAATGTTATAAATTTGATAAAGTACTGATAGATTTATATGAATACAGTGCGTTAATTTTTCGGGATTATATAATGGCATAATTATCATTGATTTTTATACCCTTGCAGAGGGTATATTTATACCCTTGCAGAGGGTATATTAATTTTAGCCAGAAGTTTGCAACGCACCTTAGGAGACATCTCCGACCCTATAAAGTATATATATTCTGAATCAGCATCACCAGAGGAGTCGAAAAATGGATGTCCGTCTGTCCGTCCGTCCGTCCGTCCGTCCTGTTGCAACGCAAACTAGTCTCTCAGTTTTTGAGCTATCTTCATGAAACTTGGCACACAAGCTTCTTGTTGATGTAGGCTGTAAATAAGTCGGAACGAGCCAGATCGGACCGATATATCGTATAGCTGTCATAGAAGCTATCGGCCGATTTTTGTTGTTTTTAAAGATATTGCAACAAGATTTGGCAAATCCTATTCTTATTACGTTCTTAATGTGCTGTCAAAATTATATCAAAATCGGACCACTATAACATATAGCTGCCATAGGAACAATCGGCTGAAATCAGGGTTTTTGTATGCAAACCTGTTTTGTTTTTTGGAAATACCGCACATTATCAATACTTTTTAATGTTATACAGTAACCCGCTCTTAGTTTTTCCATTTAAATATCTCAGACGTTTATATTCTATTGCTGTTATAGGAACAATCAGTCAGTCCGTCTGTCTGTTGCAACGCAAATTAGTCCCCCAGTTATTGAGCTATCTTCATGAAACTTGGCACACAAGTTTATTATTGCTGTAGGCTGTAAATAAGTCGGAACGAGCCAGATCGGACCGATATATCGTATAGCTGTCATAGAAGCTATCGGCCGATTTTTGTTGTTATACCCTTGCAGAGGGTATATTAATTTTAGCCAGAAGTTTGCAACGCACCTTAGGAGACATCTCCGACCCTATAAAGTATATATATTCTGAATCAGCATCACCAGAGGAGTCGAAAAATGGATGTCCGTCTGTCCGTCCGTCCGTCCGCCGCGTCTGTTGCAACGCAAACTAGTCTCTCAGTTTTTGAGCTATCTTCATGAAACTTGGCACACAAGCTTCTTATTGCTGTAGGCTGTAAATAAGTCGGAACGAGCCAGATCGGACCGATATATCGTATAGCTGTCATAGAAGCTATCGGCCGATTTTTGTTGTTTTTCAAGATATTGCAACAAGATTTGGCAAATCCTATTCTTATTACGTTCTTAATGTGCTGTCAAAATTATATCAAAATCGGACCACTATAACATATAGCTGCCATAGGAACAATCGGCTGAAATCAGGGTTTTTGTATGCAAACCTGTTTTGTTTTTGGAAATACCGCACATTATCAATACTTTTTAATGTTATACAGTAACCCGCTCTTAGTTTTTCCATTTAAATATCTCAGACGTTTATATTCTATAGCTGTTATAGGAACAATCAGTCAGTCCGTCTGTCTGTTGCAACGCAAATTAGTCCCCCAGTTATTGAGCTATCTTCATGAAACTTGGCACACAAGCTTATTATTGCTGTAGGCTGTAAATAAGTCGGAACGAGCCAGATCGGACCGATATATCGTATAGCTGTCATAGAAGCTATCGGCCGACGTACGACTCGAAACGCGAAACGCGAACTAGAGAACGCGGGCATGCAAAAATACCGAGATAGAAAAGAATTTCGAGGAAAGATTACTTAATTTCTAGATAGGTAGGACAATATTTCAAATTTTAGGCATGCAACAGAGGAAGCGTTAGAAAAAAGAAAGTAAAGATTACTATAGTCCAAACATAATACCCTAAACGGATCGTGAAGGGCATAGTTCGACCTACAATTAGGAAGAGTAAGTGGTAAGTAATTACGTGATAATCTGCAAGAGACAGAAAAATGTAGCTGGCTAACCAGGTCAACACTGTCAATGTCAATGTTTATAAATTCAATATTAACATTGATTTTTTTATACAACTTGAACTCATATGGGACTACCCCCTGAATTTAAGCATATTAATTAGGGGGAAAAAGAAACCAACAAGGATTTTCTTAGTAGCGGCGAGCGAAAAGAAATCAGTTCAGCACTAAGTCACTTTGTCTATATGGCAAATGTGAGATGCAGTGATTGGAACATCAATATTCTAGTATAAGAAATTAACGATTTAAGTCCTTCTTAAATGAGGCCATTTACCCATAGAGGGTGCTAGGCCCGTATAACGTTAATGATTACTAGATGGTGTTTCCAAAGAGTCGTGTTGCTTGATAGTGCAGCACTAAGTGGGTGGTAAACTCCATCTAAAACTAAATATAACCATGAGGCCGATAGTAAACAAGAACCGTGAGGGAAAGTTAGAGGATAAGCCTGATGAACCTGAATATCCGTTATGGAAAATTCATCATTAGAATTGTAATATTTAAACAATATTATAAGGATAGTGTGCATTTTTTCCATATAAGGACATTGTAATCTATTAGTATAAATTATATTTAACATAAAATAAATGTTATAAATTTGATAAAGTACTGATAGATTTATTTGAATACAGTGCGTTAATTTTTCGGGATTATATAATGGCATAATTATCATTGATTTTTATACCCTTGCAGAGGGTATATTTATACCCTTGCAGAGGGTATATTAATTTTAGCCAGAAGTTTGCAACGCACCTTAGGAGACATCTCCGACCCTATAAAGTATATATATTCTGAATCAGCATCACCAGAGGAGTCGAAAAATGGATGTCCGTCTGTCCGTCCGTCCGTCCGTCCGTCCGTCCGTCTGTTGCAACGCAAACTAGTCTCTCAGTTTTTGAGCTATCTTCATGAAACTTGGCACACAAGCTTCTTGTTGATGTAGGCTGTAAATAAGTCGGAACGAGCCAGATCGGACCGATATATCGTATAGCTGTCATAGAAGCTATCGGCCGATTTTTGTTGTTTTTAAAGATATTGCAACAAGATTTGGCAAATCCTATTCTTATTACGTTCTTAATGTGCTGTCAAAATTGTATCAAAATCGGACCACTATAACATATAGCTGCCATAGGAACAATCGGCTGAAATCAGGGTTTTTGTATGCAAACCTGTTTTGTTTTTTGGAAATACCGCACATTATCAATACTTTTTAATGTTATACAGTAACCCGCCCTTAGTTTTTCCATTTAAATATCTCAGACGTTTATATTCTATTGCTGTTATAGGAACAATCAGTCAGTCCGTCTGTCTGTTGCAACGCAAATTAGTCCCCCAGTTATTGAGCTATCTTCATGAAACTTGGCACACAAGTTTATTATTGCTGTAGGCTGTAAATAAGTCGGAACGAGCCAGATCGGACCGATATATCGTATAGCTGTCATAGAAGCTATCGGCCGATTTTTGTTGTTTTTCAAGATATTGCAACAAGATTTGGCAAATCCTATTCTTATTACGTTCTTAATGTGCTGTCAAAATTATATCAGAATCGGACCACTATAACATATAGCTGCCATAGGAACAATCGGCTGAAATCAGGGTTTTTGTATGCAAACCTGTTTTGTTTTTGGAAATACCGCACATTATCAATACTTTTTAATGTTATACAGTAACCCGCTCTTAGTTTTTCCATTTAAATATCTCAGACGTTTATATTCTATTGCTGTTATAGGAACAATCAGTCAGTCCGTCTGTCTGTTGCAACGCAAATTAGTCCCCCAGTTATTGAGCTATCTTCATGAAACTTGGCACACAAGCTTATTATTGCTGTAGGCTGTAAATAAGTCGGAACGAGCCAGATCGGACCGATATATCGTATAGCTGTCATAGAAGCTATCGGCCGACGTACGACTCGAAACGCGAAACGCGAACTAGAGAACGCGGGCATGCAAAAATACCGAGATAGAAAAGAATTTCGAGGAAAGATTACTTAATTTCTAGATAGGTAGGACAATATTTCAAATTTTAGGCATGCAACAGAGGAAGCGTTAGAAAAAAGAAAGTAAAGATTACTATAGTCCAAACATAATACCCTAAACGGATCGTGAAGGGCATAGTTCGACCTACAATTAGGAAGAGTAAGTGGTAAGTAATTACGTGATAATCTGCAAGAGACAGAAAAATGTAGCTGGCTAACCAGGTCAACACTGTCAATGTCAATGTTTATAAATTCAATATTAACATTGATTTTTTTTATACAACTTGAACTCATATGGGACTACCCCCTGAATTTAAGCATATTAATTAGGGGAGGAAAAGAAACCAACAAGGATTTTCTTAGTAGCGGCGAGCGAAAAGAAATCAGTTCAGCACTAAGTCACTTTGTCTATATGGCAAATGTGAGATGCAGTGATTGGAACATCAATATTCTAGTATAAGAAATTAACGATTTAAGTCCTTCTTAAATGAGGCCATTTACCCATAGAGGGTGCTAGGCCCGTATAACGTTAATGATTACTAGATGGTGTTTCCAAAGAGTCGTGTTGCTTGATAGTGCAGCACTAAGTGGGTGGTAAACTCCATCTAAAACTAAATATAACCATGAGGCCGATAGTAAACAAGAACCGTGAGGGAAAGTTAGAGGATAAGCCTGATGAACCTGAATATCCGTTATGGAAAATTCATCATTAGAATTGTAATATTTAAACAATATTATAAGGATAGTGTGCATTTTTTCCATATAAGGACATTGTAATCTATTAGTATAAATTATATTTAACATAAAATAAATGTTATAAATTTGATAAAGTACTGATAGATTTATATGAATACAGTGCGTTAATTTTTCGGGATTATATAATGGCATAATTATCATTGATTTTTATACCCTTGCAGAGGGTATATTTATACCCTTGCAGAGGGTATATTAATTTTAGCCAGAAGTTTGCAACGCACCTTAGGAGACATCTCCGACCCTATAAAGTATATATATTCTGAATCAGCATCACTAGAGGAGTCGAAAAATGGATGTCCGTCTGTCCGTCCGTCCGTCCGTCCGTCCGTCCGTCTGTTGCAACGCAAACTAGTCTCTCAGTTTTTGAGCTATCTTCATGAAACTTGGCACACAAGCTTCTTGTTGCTGTAGGCTGTAAATAAGTCGGAACGAGCCAGATCGGACCGATATATCGTATAGCTGTCATAGAAGCTATCGGCCGATTTTTGTTGTTTTTTAAGATATTGCAACAAGATTTGGCAAATCCTATTCTTATTACGTTCCTAATGTGCTGTCAAAATTGTATCAAAATCGGACCACTATAACATATAGCTGCCATAGGAACAATCGGCTGAAATCAGGGTTTTTGTATGCAAACCTGTTTTGTTTTTTGGAAATACCGCACATTATCAATACTTTTTAATGTTATACAGTAACCCGCCCTTAGTTTTTCCATTTAAATATCTCAGACGTTTATATTCTATAGCTGTTATAGGAACAATCAGTCAGTCCGTCTGTCTGTTGCAACGCAAATTAGTCCCCCAGTTATTGAGCTATCTTCATGAAACTTGGCACACAAGCTTATTATTGCTGTAGGCTGTAAATAAGTCGGAACGAGCCAGATCGGACCGATATATCGTATAGCTGTCATAGAAGCTATCGGCCGATTTTTGTTGTTATACCCTTGCAGAGGGTATATTAATTTTAGCCAGAAGTTTGCAACGCACCTTAGGAGACATCTCCGACCCTATAAAGTATATATATTCTGAATCAGCATCACCAGAGGAGTCGAAAAATGGATGTCCGTCTGTCCGTCCGTCCGTCCGTCCGTCTGTTGCAACGCAAACTAGTCTCTCAGTTTTTGAGCTATCTTCATGAAACTTGGCACACAAGCTTCTTATTGCTGTAGGCTGTAAATAAGTCGGAACGAGCCAGATCGGACCGATATATCGTATAGCTGTCATAGAAGCTATCGGCCGATTTTTGTTGTTTTTCCAAGATATTGCAACAAGATTTGGCAAATCCTATTCTTATTACGTTCTTAATGTGCTGTCAAAATTGTATCAAAATCGGACCACTATAACATATAGCTGCCATAGGAACAATCGGCTGAAATCAGGGTTTTTGTATGCAAACCTGTTTTGTTTTTGGAAATACCGCACATTATCAATACTTTTTAATGTTATACAGTAACCCGCCCTTAGTTTTTCCATTTAAATATCTCAGACGTTTATATTCTTTAGCTGTTACAGGAACAATCAGTCAGTCCGTCTGTCTGTTGCAACGCAAATTAGTCCCCCAGTTATTGAGCTATCTTCATGAAACTTTGCTCACAAGCTTCTTATTTCTGCCCTCTTTAAATAAGTCCGAATGGGCCAGATCGGACTGATATATCGTATAGCTGTCATAGAATCTATCGGCCGATTTTTGATGTTTTTCAAGATATTGCAACAAGATTTGGCAAATCCTTTTCTTATTACGTTCTTAATGTGCTGTCAAAATTGTATCAAAATCGGACCACTATAAAATATAGCTGCCATAGGAACAATCGGCTGAAATCAGGGTTTTCGTATGCAAACCTGTTTTGTTTTTGGAAATACCACACATTATCAATACTTTTTAATGTTATACAGTAACCCGCCCTTAGTTTTTCCATTTAAATATCTCAGACGTTTATATTCTATAGCTGTTATAGGAACAATCAGTCAGTCCGTCTGTCTGTTGCAACGCAAATTAGTCCCCCAGTTATTGAGCTATCTTCATGAAACTTGGCACCCAAGCTTATTATTGATGTAGGCTGTAAATAAGTCGGAACGAGCCAGATCGGACCGATATATCGTATAGCTGTCATAGAATCTATCGGCCGATTTTTGATGTTTTTCAAGATATTGCAACAAGATTTGGCAAATCCTATTCTTATTACGTTCTTAATGTGCTGTCAAAATTATATCAAAATCGGACCACTATAAAATATAGCTGCCATAGGAACAATCGGCTGAAATCAGGGTTTTCGTATGCAAACCTGTTTTGTTTTTGGAAATACCACACATTATCAATACTTTTTAATGTTATACAGTAACCCGCCCTTAGTTTTTCCATTTAAATATCTCAGACGTTTATATTCTATAGCTGTTATAGGAACAATCAGTCAGTCCGTCTGTCTGTTGCAACGCAAATTAGTCCCCCAGTTATTGAGCTATTTTCATGAAACTTGGCACCCAAGCTTATTATTGATGTAGGCTGTAAATAAGTCGGAACGAGCCAGATCGGACCGATATATCGTATAGCTGTCATAGAAGCTATCGGCCGATTTTTGTTGTTTTTCAAGATATTGCAACAAGATTTGGCAAATCCTTTTCTTATTACGATCTCAATGTGCTGTCAAAATTGTATCAAAATCGGACCACTATAACATATAGCTGCCATAGGAACAATCGGCTGAAATCAGGGTTTTTGTATGCAAACCTGTTTTGTTTTTGGAAATACCGCACATTATCAATACTTTTTAATGTTATACAGTAACCCGCCCTTAGTTTTTCCATTTAAATATCTGAGACGTTTATATTCTATAGCTGTTATAGGAACAATCAGTCTGTCCGTCTGTCTGTTGCAACTCAAATTAGTCCCCCAGTTATTGAGCTATCTTCATGAAACTTGGCACCCAAGCTTATTATTGATGTAGGCTGTAAATAAGTCGGAACGGGCCAGATCGGACCGATATATCGTATAGCTGTCATAGAAGCTATCGGCCGATTTTTGTTGTTTTTCAAGATATTGCAACAAGATTTGGCAAATCCTATTCTTATTACGTTCTTAATGTGCTGTCAAAATTATATCAAAATCGGACCACTATAACATATAGCTGCCATAGGAACAATCGGCTGAAATCAGGGTTTTTGTATGCAAACCTGTTTTGTTTTTGGAAATACCGCACATTATCAATACTTTTTAATGTTATACAGTAACCCGCCCTTAGTTTTTCCATTTAAATATCTCAGACGTTTATATTCTATAGCTGTTATAGGAACAATCAGTCAGTCCGTCTGTCTGTTGCAACTCAAATTAGTCCCCCCAGTTATTGAGCTATCTTCATGAAACTTGGCACCCAAGCTTATTATTGATGTAGGCTGTAAATAAGTCGGAACGAGCCAGATCGGACCGATATATCGTATAGCTGTCATAGAAGCTATCGGCCGATTTTTGTTGTTTTTCAAGATATTGCAACAAGATTTGGCAAATCCTATTCTTATTACGTTCTTAATGTGCTTTCAAAATTGTATCAAAAATCGGACCACTATAACATATAGTTGCCATAAGAACAATCGGCTGAAATCAGGGTTTTCGTATGCAAACCTGTTTTGTTTTTTGGAAATACCGCACATTATCAATACTTTTTAATGTTATACAGTAACCCGCCCTTAGTTTTTCCATTTAAATATCTCAGACGTTTATATTCTTTAGCTGTTACAGGAACAATCAGTCAGTCCGTCTGTCTGTTGCAACGCAAATTAGTCCCCCAGTTATTGAGCTATCTTCATGAAACTTTGCTCACAAGCTTCTTATTTCTGCCCTCTTTAAATAAGTCCGAATGGGCCAGATCGGACTGATATATCGTATAGCTGTCATGGAGCCTATCGCCCGTTTTTCGTTATATTTCAAGATATAGCTATCAGGCTTACCACATCCAAATCTAAGTGTGTCCCTAATAATAAAGTTCGAAATCGAACTTTTATAACTTATAACGATCAACGATCGGTCTAATGAAGGTTCATGTTGCAATTTTATGGAAATCTGAGTACTATTACATATAGTTGTTAAACAAAAAATCATGTAGCTGTTATTCAAACGCATTTTTGAATGAGAACTTTCCAAATTTATTTATATGTAATGACCAACAGATCCTTTACATCACAAAGACATTTCCTCATAACATTTTGTGTTAAGTATATAAGAAATCCAGGTATATACAAAAGCATTATAAAGGTAGAATTATTTTTTTTTCGAAGCAGGTGTTTGATTCATAGCCTTAAACAGGTAAAAATCTTGACTTCCATTACTGTTATTATTATTGTTCAATAAATAAAAAACAGCAGCAAACCACAGAAACCAGCAGCAATCCAAATATATTTTATATTTTTGTATAACTGCAAGGGTATGAAACCTTGGGCAAGCCGAAGGTAGCCTTCCTTTCTTGTTGTGTTTATTATATGCACTTGTATGATTAACAATGCGAAAGATTAAGGATACCTTTGGGACTCGTCTTGAAACACGGACCAAGGAGTCTAACATATGTGCAAGTTATTGGGATATAAGCCTAATAGCGTACTTAACTTGACTAATAATGGGATTAGTTTTTTAACTATTTATAGTTAATTAACACAATCCCAGGGCGTTCTTTATAGTTATGTATAATAGTATTTATATTATTTATGCCTCTAACTGGAACGTACCTTGAGCAAATATGCTGTGACCCGAAAGATGGTGAACTATACTTGATCAGGTTGAAGTCAGGGGAAACCCTGATGGAAGACCGAAACAGTTCTGACGTGCAAATCGATTGTCAGAATTGAGTATAGGGGCGAAAGACCAATCGAACCATCTAGTAGCTGGTTCCTTCCGAAGTTTCCCTCAGGATAGCTGGTGCATTTAACTGTTATATAAAATAATCTTATCTGGTAAAGCGAATGATTAGAGGCCTTAGGGTCGAAACGATCTTAACCTATTCTCAAACTTTAAATGGGTAAGAACCTTAACTTTCTTGATATGAAGTTTAAGGTTATGATATAATGTGCCCAGTGGGCCACTTTTGGTAAGCTGAACTGGCGCTGTGGGATGAACCTAACGTAATGTTACGGTGCCTAAATTAACAACTCATACAAAAACCATGAAAGGCGTTGGTTGCTTAAAACAGCAGGACGGTGATCATGGAAGTCGAAATCCGCTAAGGAGTGTGTAACAACTCACCTGCCGAAGCAACTAGCCCTTAAAATGGATGGCGCTTAAGTTGTATACCTATACATTACCGCTAAAGTAGATGATTTATATTACTTGTAATATATATTTAGAAGTGTTAGTCGATAGAATAATGTAGGTAAGGGAAGTCGGAATTAGATCCGTAAATTCGGGATAAGGATTGACTCTGAAGATTGAAATAGTCGGGCTTGATTGGGAAACAATAACATGGTTTATGTCCTCTTTCTGGGTAAACAGAGTTTTCATTTATGGTAGTTTCTTGTTCCCCGGATAGTTAGTTACGTAGCCAATTGTGGAACTTTCTTGCTAAAATTTTTAAGATATTAGCTGGGTAACCGGTAAGTTCTTTTAAATTATAACGATTCTCAATTGACAATCAATTCAGAACTGGCACGGACTTAGGGAATCTGACTGTCTAAATAAAACAAAGCATTATGATGGCCCTAGCGGGTGTTGACACAATGTGATTTCTGCCTAGCGCTCTGAATGTCAAAGTGAAGAAATTCAAAGAAGCGCGGGTCAACGGCATTATGCTACGCATAATGAACCTGATCCTCTGGTGCGGTAACCTACCCAAACTCTTCCGAATGGCTCGAACCGTTTTCATTCCGAAAACGGGGAAGGCATCTCGGCCGCAAGACTTTCGACCGATCTCCGTACCATCCATTGTGGTTAGGCAACTGAATGCCATTTTGGCATCCCGGCTATCCTCATCAGTTAGCTGGGATCCGCGTCAGCGGGGGTTCCTTCCTACAGACGGATGTGCGGACAATAAGACAATAGTTGACTTAGTTCTACGGGATCACCACAAACGCTTCGCCTCATGCTACATCGGGACCCTCGATGTTAGTAAAGCGTTTGATTCAGTATCGCATGAAGCGATTCTGTATTGCTTGAACACCTGTGGTGCCCCCAAAGGCTTTGTCAACTACATACAGAACATATACAAGGGCGGAGGCACATTTTTCAAGGGTAGAGATTGGAGCTCAGAGGAATTCGTCCCTGCGAGAGGCGTTAAGCAGGGTGACCCTCTGTCTCCGGTACTATTCAACTAAGTCATCGACCGGTTGCTTAGGTCTTTTCCCAACGAAATTGGTGTCAAAGTCGGAAATGCAACCACAAACGCAGCAGCGTTCGCGGATGATTTGGTGCTGTTTGCCTCTACTCCGAAGGGCCTTCAGAAACTGCTGGATACCACGGTTGACTTCTTGTCTTCCGTCGGGCTTACCCTCAATGCTGACAAGTGTTTTACTGTCAGTATAAAGGGGCAACCGAAGCAGAAGTGTACGGTGGTAGAACATCGTACCTTCCGTGTAGGTTCGCGCGAGTGTCCAGCCCTGAAGCGCTCGGAAGAATGGAAGTATCTCGGTGTCCACTTCAATGCGGAGGGGCGGGCTAGGTACGATCCTGCGGCAGACCTCGGTCCTAAGCTAGATCGTTTAACCAAAGCCCCCCTGAAACCTCAACAGAAGTTGTTCGCCCTCAGGACTGTCCTAATACCGCAACTCTATCACAAGCTAACCCTTGGGAGTGTGGCACTAGGCGTCCTGAGAAAGTGTGACAAGCTGGTACGGTCTACCACCAGGAGATGGTTAGATTTGCCGTTGGACGTGTCAGTAGCCTTCTTCCACGCCCCTCACATTAGTGGGGGTCTCGGTATTCCATCATTGAGATGGATGGCACCAATGCTGCGCATGAAACGATTGGAGAGCATAAAATGGCCCCACCTCGAACAGTCCGTGGTCGCCAACTCCTTTCTCAGTGCAGAGCAGCAGCGGGCCCGAGATAGATGCCAGGCGGGAATTGAACTATTGCTATCACGTTCCAAGGTAGATTCGTACTGGGCGGACAGATTGTTCTCTTCGGTTGATGGTAGTGGTCTCCGTGAAGCAAACCGTTATGGTGCGCAACACGGGTGGGTAAGTCATCCCACGCGTTTGTTAACTGGAAAAGCTTATTTGAACGGAATCAAACTGCGGATAAATGCTCTCCCTACGCGGTCTCGCACCACAAGGGGTCGGCACGAATTGGCAAGGCAGTGTCGTGCAGGATGTGATGCTCCCGAATCACTAAACCATCCAAATGCCTCGTCATCTAATTAGTGACGCGCATGAATGGATTAACGAGATTCCTACTGTCCCTATCTACTCAGTTTGCTTCTGACAGTCGTCGCGAGCAGACGTGTTTTTCGAGTGCGGAACTTTGTGAGCATTGCTTATCTCGTTGATAACATTGCAGTAAATTCGTACGGTACCTTGTTTACCAGTGCGCCAACGGGAACTTGTTTACAAGTTCTCGAGACTATAACGGTTGTTTTACCGCTAGCGACTGCACGTGTCGTGCCAGCAGTGTCTGTGCTGTGTGTACGTGTGCGTGTGCGTACGTCTGTGTGCGTGTGCGCTTGCGCTTGGCCGCGTGTTTGTGTGTGTGCGTGTACTTTTTAAGTGCACGTGTACCCGTCGCTTGCCCATCGGGCAGAAAGAGTTCGCACCTAAGGGCTTTCGGTTTCTTGTGCACCACCGACCCCCCCTGCTACCCATCTCACCGAGGGAGGAGAAGGAGATGGAGGAGGACGGCATTCGCCCGCGTAGTCGTACTGGCAGCAGTGTCAGTATGGCTAGCGTGGCCAGTGCAGCCAGCAGCGCAGCCAGCGTCGCCGTCAGCGTCGCGTCGGCTGCGAGCGCGACGAAGCGTAGGGGAAGGGGGCGACCCCCTGCCGTTGCTAACGCAGCGCCAGAGGCGTTGGAGGAGACTGGGGCCAAGAGGCGTGCCCTGGAGGCCCCCGATACCCCCCATGCCGCCCCCGTACCCGAAGCCATTGCCGTCCCTGCAGAGGCCCCAGAAGCCAGGCCTGCCGCTCCCGCCCCAGCTGCTGCCCCCGCCCACGCGAAGAGATGCCCTGCCTGGGATATTGTCGCTGGCGGCACGCCTGCGGTTCTTGCCGAGATCTCGAGCATCCAGCTCGGGGTCAAAGCTGCCGTAGTGCGTGGAGGGATGAATCCCGAGGCGGCGAGCGCAGTTTTTGCAGCGGTACAGCGGTACGATGAGCTCATCACGTCGCTTACCCTGCGGAATGCGCTTCTGGAGTGCGGTGGAGCTTTTGGAGGAGGACCACACGCAGGACCTGGAGCCGGAGGAGGATCCGGAGGACGATCCGTTGATCAACGGATGCCGCCACCAAACGCCGCTGTCCACGAAGCCGCCCCCGCTTATGCTCCCATCGCTGCACCCCCGGGCTAGGAAGCCTGTCGAGACATGGTCGGCGGTGGTGATGAGCGACGACCCGAGCATATCTGGGAAGCAGATTGCAGAGAGGGTCCGCAAAGAGGTCGCCCCCGCACTTGGTGTACGTGTACACGAGGTGCGTGAGCTGAAGCGCGGTGGAGCTGTCATCCGCACACCCTCGGTGAGCGAGATGAACAAAGTTGTCGCGAACAAGAAGTTTGCTGAGGTTGGTCTCAAGGTTCAGCCGAACAAGAGCCAACGACCCAAAGTCCAGGTGTTCGATGTCGACACTGGAATACTGCCGGAAGAGTTCATGGATGAGTTGTACACCAACAACTTTAAGGAGGAGTTCTCCCCCATGGCCTTCAAGAAGGCAGTGCATTTGGCGACGAAACCATGGTCAGTCACCGACGGCGAAAGAGTTAATCTGACGCTTGAGGTTGATGAAAAGGCGCTGGACGTCCTTGATAAGACCGGGCGGGTCTACATCAAGTGGTTCAGTTACCGTTGCCGGTCGCTCGTCCACACCTATGCTTGTCATAGGTGCCTTGGATTTGACCATAAGGTTTCCCAATGCAGGGTCAAGGAGACTGTATGCCGCCAGTGCGGACAAGCTGGGCACACAGCACCTAGATGCACAAATCCGGTGGACTGCCGGAATTGTCGCTTCAAGGGCTTCCCTTCGAGGCATTCGATGCTCTCGGAGATGTGCCCGATATACGGTGCGGTGCTTGCGAGGGTAAACGCTAGACATTAATGTTTAGCTTCCTCCAAGCAAATTGTGGCCGTGGCCGAGCTTCTACCATCGAGCTCGGAGTTCGCTTACGCGACTCTGGCCACTTGTTCGCGCTGGTGCAGGAGCCTTACGTGGACCTCGCTGGACGGATCACAGGTGTCCCATCCGGGATGCGTGTGTTTTCGGACAGGCGTGGAAAGGCTGCCGTCTTCGTGGACAGCACGGATGCCATCTGTATGCCGATAGAGCCCCTCGTCACCGAGTTTGGCGTATGCGTGAGCATCACGGGAAGTATTGGCTCCATCTTCCTATGCTCCGTATACTGTCAATTCAACACTGACCTGGAGCCGTATCTAAGGTACTTAGATGCGGTGCTGCTGCTAGCCAGCCGCACGCCGGTCATCTTTGGTCTTGACGCGAATGCAGTATCCCCCTTGTGGTTTAGTAAACTACCTGAGCGTGCTCAGGGTTTGCCTAACCATGTACGGGGTGAGCTGCTGGCCGACTGGATTCAAGGAAGCCGAGCCGGGGTGTTGAATGTGGCTACCGACACCTTCACATTCGACAATCGCTACGCAAGTAGCGATATCGATGTGACGATCGTCAGTAATGCAGCGTCTACGTGGGCCTCGTATGACTGGAGTGTGGATGAATGGGATCTTAGCGACCATAACATTATTAATGTTGTGGTTACGCGAGAGCCCGGTAACACAGTTGAGAGCTTTGCTCCTGTGCCATCCTGGAACATCTCCACTGCACACTGGCGATCGTTTGAGGACGAGGTGACGAGACAGGCTTCGGGACTCCCAGACGACTTTGCCGACATGCCGTTGGATGACCAGGTCACTGCAATGCGCTCGCTCGTGCACTCTGTGTGCGATCAAGTGCTGGGACGCAGAGGACCCAAGACCGCAAGGAAGATTGTTTGGTGGACTGCCGAACTATCTTCCAAACGCCGAGAGGTCAGGAGACTGAGGCGGCGGCTTCAGACCGCTCGTTCGCGCGCAAGCGACGATGCCGAGCAACTTGCTGCTGAACTGAGAGTCATCTCAGCGCAGTACAAGAAGCTCATTCTGAAGGTCAAGGAGGATAACTGGAGGCAATTCGTGGGAGAGAACAAGGACGACCCATGGGGGCAAGTCTTTAAGATTTGCCGTGGCCGCAAACGGATAACCGACCTCGGTTGTCTGCGCTCAGGTGACAGGCAGTACGTAACCTGGCACGACTGCGCTGGTGTGCTTCTTCGAAACTTTTTCCCAGTTTCGGAGTTAACGGCCTCCTACGTTGTCTCTGATGCGATTCCACCGCCGCTTGAATCCCCAGAGGTAGATGCTTGTGTCGCACGGTTGAAGAGCAGACGCTCTCCCGGCATGGACGGCATCACCGGGGTGATATTCAAGGCGGTGTGGCGTGCCATCCCCGAGCATCTCACGGCGTTGTTTTCCCGCTGTATCAGAAGTGGATACTTTCCCACCGAGTGGAAGCGCCCTCGTGTAGTGGCGCTCCTCAAAGGGCCGGATAAGGACAGGAGCAATCCTGCCTCTTACCGCGGTATCTGTCTGCTGCCAGTTTTCGGCAAGGTGCTAGAGGGGATCATGGTGAACCGATTGAAGGACGTTCTACCCGATGGAAGCAGATGGCAATTCGGATTCCGAGAAGGACGCTGCGTTGAGGATGCTTGGAAACACGTCGTGAGCGCTGTTGCTGCCAGTCCGGCGCAATATGTACTCGGTGTCTTCGTGGATTTCCAAGGAGCCTTCGACCACGTGGAGTGGGATGTCGTCATGCGACGACTGACCGACTCCGGCTGCCGAGAAGCCAGCTTGTGGAGAAGCTTCTTCTCCGGCAGGAGCGCAAGTTTAGTCAGCAGGTATGGGGAAGTTACTGTTCCGGTAACACGAGGTTGCCCACAGGGCTCCATCAGTGGTCCATTTATTTGGAACATGATGATGGAGTCGCTTCTCCAGCGTCTGGAACCACTTTGTGGCTTCAGCGCGTTTGCAGACGACTTGCTGCTTTTCGTGGAGGGTCGCTCCCGAAGCGATCTGGAGTCGAGAGGCGAGCACCTCATGTCCGTCGTAGGAGCATGGGGAGCAGAGGTCGGAGTGGCCGTCTCCACCAGCAAGACGGCGATCATGTTGCTGAAAGGGCGATTGTCCCGAAGTAGGCCACCTACGGTACGGTTTGCAGGAGCAAGCCTGCCGTATGTGATGAAATACCGGTACCTCGGCATCACAGTTGGCGAGCGGTTGAGTTTTCTCCCGCATATCACGTCGCTACGTGATCGGCTGACTGGAGTCGTGCAGGCATTGGCGCGTGTGCTCCGTGTTGACTGGGGACTCAGTCCACGAGCCATGCGGACCATTTATGCCGGGCTCATGATGCCATGCGCCCTTTTTGGCGCATCGGTCTGGTATAGGGCGGTTTCCAGATCTGCCAGGAGGCATCTGTGGTCCTGCCAGAGGCGAATCCTTCTTGGATGCCTACCGGTATGCCGTACAGTGTCCACCGTGGCACTGCAGGTTCTTGCTGGAGTTCCCCCGCTTGATCTTGCTGCAACGCACGCGGCAATCAGGCTGAAGCTCCGAAAAGGATACCCATTGGAGGAAGACGAGTGGCTGTACAACGTCGACCTGTCAGGTCTGAGCCGAGCTCACAAGATGGCGAGACTGGACGAATGCTTGCTTAGCGCATGGCAGCGCAGATGGGATGACCCTGAGGAACACGGTCGTGTAACTCATCGGTTTCTCCCGGACGTAAGCTTCGTTTTCAGCGAGCGAGACTTCGGTTTTTCGCTACGCGCTGGATTCTTGTTGACGGGCCACGGATCGTTGAACGCGTTTTTGCATCAAAGAGGTCTGAGCGACACGCCCGCATGTATATGCGGTGCGGATAGCGAAGACTGGCAGCACGTGTTATGCGACTGCCCCCTTTATGCGGATCTGCGAGACCTCAATGGCCTCGGAATAAGGCGCACCAATGGCGTTTGGAATGTCTCTGGAGTGGTGCAAACCCCAGAGACAAGGAGACTGTGTATGCGGTACGCTGGCAGTCTCTTCCAAAGGCGGCTGGAGATGTTGCACCAAGGGTTGCCAGTCCCGGGCTGAAAAGCCAAAACTGGCACACCGCTCCTGGTGTCCCCAAATCCGGGCTTGTCGGAGCCGAAAGGGGGGGCCCACCGAGCCCTAATCGGTACCATGGGATGAGCATCGACGGCATATCGTGATATGCCTGAAGTTTAATACGTACCAAGCCCCGCTCATGCGAGGTAGGCCCCCTAGTGGGAGTTTCATGGTGGCTGTGGTTGCTTAAGCTAGAAAGATCCCCTTCACCAAAGGGGATTGCATTACCCGACAAGTGTGCAATCGAATTGGTACCTCTGAGTTTACTTGGAGGGGCGGTGGTTCAGCGCTTAATTTGAACACACAGCGTCATATGTACATTTATGTGCATATATGAACGCCGTGGTTGTAATCCTTCGACTGGAACACGCCACGTTAAATAAGCACAGAGAGATCTGTTACAGCAATGTCCCTATCTACTCAGTTTGCTTCTGACAGTCGTCGCGAGCAGACGTGTTTTTCGAGTGCGGAACTTTGTGAGCATTGCTTATCTCGTTGATAACATTGCTGTAAATTCGTACGGTACCTTGTTTACCAGTGCGCCAACGGGAACTTGTTTACAAGTTCTCGAGACTATAACGGTTGTTTTACCGCTAGCGACTGCACGTGTCGTGCCAGCAGTGTCTGTGCTGTGTGTACGTGTGCGTGTGCGTACGTCTGTGTGCGTGTGCGCTTGCGCTTGGCCGCGTGTTTGTGTGTGTGCGTGTACTTTTTAAGTGCACGTGTACCCGTCGCTTGCCCATCGGGCAGAAAGAGTTCGCACCTAAGGGCTTTCGGTTTCTTGTGCACCACCGACCCCCCCTGCTACCCATCTCACCGAGGGAGGAGAAGGAGATGGAGGAGGACGGCATTCGCCCGCGTAGTCGTACTGGCAGCAGTGTCAGTATGGCTAGCGTGGCCAGTGCAGCCAGCAGCGCAGCCAGCGTCGCCGTCAGCGTCGCGTCGGCTGCGAGCGCGACGAAGCGTAGGGGAAGGGGGCGACCCCCTGCCGTTGCTAACGCAGCGCCAGAGGCGTTGGAGGAGACTGGGGCCAAGAGGCGTGCCCTGGAGGCCCCCGATACCCCCATGCCGCCCCCGTACCCGAAGCCATTGCCGTCCCTGCAGAGGCCCCAGAAGCCAGGCCTGCCGCTCCCGCCCCAGCTGCTGCCCCCGCCCACGCGAAGAGATGCCCTGCCTGGGATATTGTCGCTGGCGGCACGCCTGCGGTTCTTGCCGAGATCTCGAGCATCCAGCTCGGGGTCAAAGCTGCCGTAGTGCGTGGAGGGATGAATCCCGAGGCGGCGAGCGCAGTTTTTGCAGCGGTACAGCGGTACGATGAGCTCATCACGTCGCTTACCCTGCGGAATGCGCTTCTGGAGTGCGGTGGAGCTTTTGGAGGAGGACCACACGCAGGACCTGGAGCCGGAGGAGGATCCGGAGGACGATCCGTTGATCAACGGATGCCGCCACCAAACGCCGCTGTCCACGAAGCCGCCCCCGCTTATGCTCCCATCGCTGCACCCCGGGCTAGGAAGCCTGTCGAGACATGGTCGGCGGTGGTGATGAGCGACGACCCGAGCATATCTGGGAAGCAGATTGCAGAGAGGGTCCGCAAAGAGGTCGCCCCCGCACTTGGTGTACGTGTACACGAGGTGCGTGAGCTGAAGCGCGGTGGAGCTGTCATCCGCACACCCTCGGTGAGCGAGATGAACAAAGTTGTCGCGAACAAGAAGTTTGCTGAGGTTGGTCTTAAGGTTCAGCCGAACAAGAGCCAACGACCCAAAGTCCAGGTGTTCGATGTCGACACTGGAATACTGCCGGAAGAGTTCATGGATGAGTTGTACACCAACAACTTTAAGGAGGAGTTCTCCCCCATGGCCTTCAAGAAGGCAGTGCATTTGGCGACGAAACCATGGTCAGTCACCGACGGCGAAAGAGTTAATCTGACGCTTGAGGTTGATGAAAAGGCGCTGGACGTCCTTGATAAGACCGGGCGGGTCTACATCAAGTGGTTCAGTTACCGTTGCCGGTCGCTCGTCCACACCTATGCTTGTCATAGGTGCCTTGGATTTGACCATAAGGTTTCCCAATGCAGGGTCAAGGAGACTGTATGCCGCCAGTGCGGACAAGCTGGGCACACAGCACCTAGATGCACAAATCCGGTGGACTGCCGGAATTGTCGCTTCAAGGGCTTCCCTTCGAGGCATTCGATGCTCTCGGAGATGTGCCCGATATACGGTGCGGTGCTTGCGAGGGTAAACGCTAGACATTAATGTTTAGCTTCCTCCAAGCAAATTGTGGCCGTGGCCGAGCTTCTACCATCGAGCTCGGAGTTCGCTTACGCGACTCTGGCCACTTGTTCGCGCTGGTGCAGGAGCCTTACGTGGACCTCGCTGGACGGATCACAGGTGTCCCATCCGGGATGCGTGTGTTTTCGGACAGGCGTGGAAAGGCTGCCGTCTTCGTGGACAGCACGGATGCCATCTGTATGCCGATAGAGCCCCTCGTCACCGAGTTTGGCGTATGCGTGAGCATCACGGGAAGTATTGGCTCCATCTTCCTATGCTCCGTATACTGTCAATTCAACACTGACCTGGAGCCGTATCTAAGGTACTTAGATGCGGTGCTGCTGCTAGCCAGCCGCACGCCGGTCATCTTTGGTCTTGACGCGAATGCAGTATCCCCCTTGTGGTTTAGTAAACTACCTGAGCGTGCTCAGGGTTTGCCTAACCATGTACGGGGTGAGCTGCTGGCCGACTGGATTCAAGGAAGCCGAGCCGGGGTGTTGAATGTGGCTACCGACACCTTCACATTCGACAATCGCTACGCAAGTAGCGATATCGATGTGACGATCGTCAGTAATGCAGCGTCTACGTGGGCCTCGTATGACTGGAGTGTGGATGAATGGGATCTTAGCGACCATAACATTATTAATGTTGTGGTTACGCGAGAGCCCGGTAACACAGTTGAGAGCTTTGCTCCTGTGCCATCCTGGAACATCTCCACTGCACACTGGCGATCGTTTGAGGACGAGGTGACGAGACAGGCTTCGGGACTCCCAGACGACTTTGCCGACATGCCGTTGGATGACCAGGTCACTGCAATGCGCTCGCTCGTGCACTCTGTGTGCGATCAAGTGCTGGGACGCAGAGGACCCAAGACCGCAAGGAAGATTGTTTGGTGGACTGCCGAACTATCTTCCAAACGCCGAGAGGTCAGGAGACTGAGGCGGCGGCTTCAGACCGCTCGTTCGCGCGCAAGCGACGATGCCGAGCAACTTGCTGCTGAACTGAGAGTCATCTCAGCGCAGTACAAGAAGCTCATTCTGAAGGTCAAGGAGGATAACTGGAGGCAATTCGTGGGAGAGAACAAGGACGACCCATGGGGGCAAGTCTTTAAGATTTGCCGTGGCCGCAAACGGATAACCGACCTCGGTTGTCTGCGCTCAGGTGACAGGCAGTACGTAACCTGGCACGACTGCGCTGGTGTGCTTCTTCGAAACTTTTTCCCAGTTTCGGAGTTAACGGCCTCCTACGTTGTCTCTGATGCGATTCCACCGCCGCTTGAATCCCCAGAGGTAGATGCTTGTGTCGCACGGTTGAAGAGCAGACGCTCTCCCGGCATGGACGGCATCACCGGGGTGATATTCAAGGCGGTGTGGCGTGCCATCCCCGAGCATCTCACGGCGTTGTTTTCCCGCTGTATCAGAAGTGGATACTTTCCCACCGAGTGGAAGCGCCCTCGTGTAGTGGCGCTCCTCAAAGGGCCGGATAAGGACAGGAGCAATCCTGCCTCTTACCGCGGTATCTGTCTGCTGCCAGTTTTCGGCAAGGTGCTAGAGGGGATCATGGTGAACCGATTGAAGGACGTTCTACCCGATGGAAGCAGATGGCAATTCGGATTCCGAGAAGGACGCTGCGTTGAGGATGCTTGGAAACACGTCGTGAGCGCTGTTGCTGCCAGTCCGGCGCAATATGTACTCGGTGTCTTCGTGGATTTCCAAGGAGCCTTCGACCACGTGGAGTGGGATGTCGTCATGCGACGACTGACCGACTCCGGCTGCCGAGAAGCCAGCTTGTGGAGAAGCTTCTTCTCCGGCAGGAGCGCAAGTTTAGTCAGCAGGTATGGGGAAGTTACTGTTCCGGTAACACGAGGTTGCCCACAGGGCTCCATCAGTGGTCCATTTATTTGGAACATGATGATGGAGTCGCTTCTCCAGCGTCTGGAACCACTTTGTGGCTTCAGCGCGTTTGCAGACGACTTGCTGCTTTTCGTGGAGGGTCGCTCCCGAAGCGATCTGGAGTCGAGAGGCGAGCACCTCATGTCCGTCGTAGGAGCATGGGGAGCAGAGGTCGGAGTGGCCGTCTCCACCAGCAAGACGGCGATCATGTTGCTGAAAGGGCGATTGTCCCGAAGTAGGCCACCTACGGTACGGTTTGCAGGAGCAAGCCTGCCGTATGTGATGAAATACCGGTACCTCGGCATCACAGTTGGCGAGCGGTTGAGTTTTCTCCCGCATATCACGTCGCTACGTGATCGGCTGACTGGAGTCGTGCAGGCATTGGCGCGTGTGCTCCGTGTTGACTGGGGACTCAGTCCACGAGCCATGCGGACCATTTATGCCGGGCTCATGATGCCATGCGCCCTTTTTGGCGCATCGGTCTGGTATAGGGCGGTTTCCAGATCTGCCAGGAGGCATCTGTGGTCCTGCCAGAGGCGAATCCTTCTTGGATGCCTACCGGTATGCCGTACAGTGTCCACCGTGGCACTGCAGGTTCTTGCTGGAGTTCCCCCGCTTGATCTTGCTGCAACGCACGCGGCAATCAGGCTGAAGCTCCGAAAAGGATACCCATTGGAGGAAGACGAGTGGCTGTACAACGTCGACCTGTCAGGTCTGAGCCGAGCTCACAAGATGGCGAGACTGGACGAATGCTTGCTTAGCGCATGGCAGCGCAGATGGGATGACCCTGAGGAACACGGTCGTGTAACTCATCGGTTTCTCCCGGACGTAAGCTTCGTTTTCAGCGAGCGAGACTTCGGTTTTTCGCTACGCGCTGGATTCTTGTTGACGGGCCACGGATCGTTGAACGCGTTTTTGCATCAAAGAGGTCTGAGCGACACGCCCGCATGTATATGCGGTGCGGATAGCGAAGACTGGCAGCACGTGTTATGCGACTGCCCCCTTTATGCGGATCTGCGAGACCTCAATGGCCTCGGAATAAGGCGCACCAATGGCGTTTGGAATGTCTCTGGAGTGGTGCAAACCCCAGAGACAAGGAGACTGTGTATGCGGTACGCTGGCAGTCTCTTCCAAAGGCGGCTGGAGATGTTGCACCAAGGGTTGCCAGTCCCGGGCTGAAAAGCCAAAACTGGCACACCGCTCCTGGTGTCCCCAAATCCGGGCTTGTCGGAGCCGAAAGGGGGGGCCCACCGAGCCCTAATCGGTACCATGGGATGAGCATCGACGGCATATCGTGATATGCCTGAAGTTTAATACGTACCAAGCCCCGCTCATGCGAGGTAGGCCCCCTAGTGGGAGTTTCATGGTGGCTGTGGTTGCTTAAGCTAGAAAGATCCCCTTCACCAAAGGGGATTGCATTACCCGACAAGTGTGCAATCGAATTGGTACCTCTGAGTTTACTTGGAGGGGCGGTGGTTCAGCGCTTAATTTGAACACACAGCGTCATATGTACATTTATGTGCATATATGAACGCCGTGGTTGTAATCCTTCGACTGGAACACGCCACGTTAAATAAGCACAGAGAGATCTGTTACAGCAATGTCCCTATCTACTATCTAGCGAAACCACAGCCAAGGGAACGGGCTTGGAATAATTAGCGGGGAAAGAAGACCCTTTTGAGCTTGACTCTAATCTGGCAGTGTAAGGAGACATAAGAGGTGTAGAATAAGTGGGAGATATTAGATTTCGGTTTAATATCGACAATGAAATACCACTACTCTTATTGTTTCCTTACTTACTTGATTAAATGGAACGTGTATCATTTCTTAGCCATTATACGGATATATTTATTATATCTTATGGTATTGGGTTTTGATGCAAGCTTCTTGATCAAAGTATCACGAGTTTGTTATATAATCGCAAACAAATTCTTTAATGAGAGAGTGCATTTATGTAATTTTGATTTAATAATTTGGTATAACTCCAATTACTCAGGTATGATCCAATTCAAGGACATTGCCAGGTAGGGAGTTTGACTGGGGCGGTACATCTCTCAAATAATAACGGAGGTGTCCCAAGGCCAGCTCAGTGCGGACAGAAACCACACATAGAGCAAAAGGGCAAATGCTGACTTGATCTCGGTGTTCAGTACACACAGGGACAGCAAAAGCTCGGCCTATCGATCCTTTTGGTTTAAAGAGTTTTTAACAAGAGGTGTCAGAAAAGTTACCATAGGGATAACTGGCTTGTGGCGGCCAAGCGTTCATAGCGACGTCGCTTTTTGATCCTTCGATGTCGGCTCTTCCTATCATTGTGAAGCAAAATTCACCAAGCGTTGGATTGTTCACCCATGCAAGGGAACGTGAGCTGGGTTTAGACCGTCGTGAGACAGGTTAGTTTTACCCTACTAATGACAAAACGTTGTTGCGACAGCATTCCTGCGTAGTACGAGAGGAACCGCAGGTACGGACCAATGGCACAATACTTGTTCGAGCGAACAGTGGTATGACGCTACGTCCGTTGGATTATGCCTGAACGCCTCTAAGGTCGTATCCGTGCTGGACTGCAATGATAAATAAGGGGCAATTTGCATTGTATGGCTTCTAAACCATTTAAAGCTTATAATTTATTTTATAAACGACAATGGATGTGATGCCAATGTTATTTGTAACATAGTAAATTGGGAGGATCTTCGATCACCTGATGCCGCGCTAGTTACATATAAAAACATTATTTAATACAATGACAAAGCCTAGAATCAATTGTAAACGACTTTTGTAACAGGCAAGGTGTTGTAAGTGGTTGAGCAGCTGCCATACTGCGATCCACTGAAGCTTATCCTTTGCTTGATGATTCGACATACAAAAATTAAGTACGTATTATAACATTAAATATACTAAATTTGTGTATTAATGTGTTTTTATGTATTTTTTTTTTACAGAAAACAATAAAAATTGAACAAACAAAAAAAAAAGTTTTATTTAATAAAAACTAAACTATTATCAAAATATGCTACATTATATTTACCTATAGAATTATTATATTGCAAAATATATATGTTGGTATATAAAATTTAAAAATAATTATATATATTATTACTATATAATACAACAATAGTAATATAAATTAAGAATACTGAAGTTGCTCATGTGTTTAATAAATACACACACACGGATATATATAAAATGGACTTTGATTATTTTCCATGAAAAAAATTTTTATGAGAAAATATCATGTGAAAATCTTCATATGATAAAATTTCATATGAAAAAATTTTATATGAAAATATTTTATATGAAAATATTTTATATGAGAAAATATAGAGAAAATATCATGTGAAAAACTTCATATGATAAAATTTTATATGAGAAAATATCATGTGAAAAAATTCATATGAAAAAATGTTATATGAAAATATTTTATATGAATAAATTTTATATGAGAAAATATCATGTGAAAAACTTCATATGAAAAAATTTTATATGAAAAAATTTTATATGAGAAAATATCATATGAAAAACTTCATATGAAAAAATTTTATATGAAAACATTTTATATGAGAAAATATCATGTGAAAAACTTCATATGAAAAAATTTTATATGAAAAAAAAATTTATATGAAAAAATATCATGTGAAAAACTTCATATGAAAAAAATTTATATGAAAAAAATTTTATATGAAAAAATATCATGTGAAAAACTTCATATGAAAAAATTTTATATGAAAAAATTTTTATATGAAAAAATTTTATATGAGAAAATATCATGTGAAAAACTTCATATGAAAAAATTTTATATGAAAAAAATTTTATATGAAAAAATATCATGTGAAAAACTTCATATGAAAAAATTTTATATGAAAAAAATTTTATGTGAAAAAATTTTATATGAGAAAATATCATGTGAAAAACTTCATATGAAAAAATTTTATATGAAAACATTTTATATGAGAAAATATCATGTGAAAAACTTCATATGAAAAAATTTTATATGAAAAAATTTTATATGAAAAAATATCATGTGAAAAACTTCATATGAAAAAATTTTATATGAAAAAATTTTATATGAGAAAATATCATGTGAAAAAAACTTCATATGAAAAAATTTTATATGAAAAAATTTTATATGAAAAAATTTTATATGAGAAAATATCATATGAAAAACTTCATATGAAAAAATTTTATATGAAAAATATTTTATATGAAAAAATATAGAAAAATTTTATATGAAAAAATATCATGTGAAAAACTTCATATGAAAAAATTTTATATGAAAAAATTTTATATGAAAAAATATCATGTGAAAAACTTCATATGAAAAAAATTTTATATGAAAAAAATTTTATATGAGAAAATATCATGTGAAAAAAACTTCATATGAAAAAAATTATATGAAAAAAATTTTATATGAAAAAATTTTATATGAAAAAATATCATGTGAAAAACTTCATATGAAAAAATTTTATATGAAAAAATTTTATATGAGAAAATATCATGTGAAAAAACTTCATATGAAAAAATTTTATATGAAAAAAATTTATATGATGAAAAATATCATGTGAAAAAACTTCATATGAAAAAATTTTATATGAAAAAATTTTATATGAAAAAATTTTATATGAGAAAATATCATGTGAAAAACTTCATATGAAAAAATTTTATATGAAAAAATTTTATGTGAAAAAATTTTATATGAGAAAATATCATGTGAAAAACTTCATATGATAAAATTTTATATGAGAAAATATCATGTGAAAAACTTCATATGAAAAAATTTTATATGAAAAATTTTATATGAAAAAATATCATGTGAAAAAATTCATATGAAAAAATTTTATATGAAAAAATATTTTATATGAAAAAATTTTATATGAGAAAATATCATGTGAAAAACTTCATATGATAAAATTTTATATGAGAAAATATCATGTGAAAAAATAAAAATTTTATATGAAAAAATTTTATATGAAAAAAATTTATATGAAAAAATTTTATATGAGAAAATATCATATGAAAAAACTTCATATGAAAAAATTTTATATGAGAAAATATCATGTGAAAAACTTCATATGATAAAAATTTTATATGAAAAAATTTTATATGAAAAAATTTCATGTGAAAAACTATCATATGAAAAAATTTATATGAAAAAATTTTATATGAAAACATTTTATATGAGAAAATATCATGTGAAAAACTTCATATGAAAAAATTTTATATGAAAAAATTTTATATGAGAAAATATCATGTGAAAAACTTCATATGAAAAAATTTTATATGAAAAAATTTTATATGAAAAATTTTATATGAAAAAATATCATATGAAAAAATTCATATGAAAAAATTTTATATGAAAAAATTTTATATGAGAAAATATCATGTGAAAAACTTCATATGAAAAAATTTTATATGAAAAAAATTTTATATGAAAAAATATCATGTGAAAAACTTCATATGAAAAAAAAATTTTATATGAAAAAATTTTATATGAAAAAATATCATGTAAAAACTTCATATGAAAAAATTTTATATGAAAAAATTTTATATGAAAAAATTTTATATGAAAAAATTTTATATGAAAAAATTTTATATGAGAAAATATCATGTGAAAAAACTTCATATGAAAAAATTTTATATGAAAAAATTTTATATGAGAAAATATCATGTGAAAAACTTCATATGAAAAAATTTTATATGAAAAAATTTTATATGAGAAAATATCATGTGAAAAACTTCATATGAAAAAATTTTATATGAAAAAATTTTATATGAAAAAATATCATGTGAAAAACTTCATATGAAAAAATTTTATATGAAAAAATTTTATATGAGAAAATATCATGTGAAAAAACTTCATATGAAAAAATTTTATATGAAAAAATTTTATATGAGAAAATATCATGTGAAAAAAAAATCATATGAAAAAATTTTATATGAAAAAATTTTATATGAGAAAATATCATGTGAAAAACTTCATATGAAAAAATTTTATATGAAAAAATTTTATATGAGAAAATATCATGTGAAAAACTTCATATGAAAAAATTTTATATGAAAAAATTTTATATGAGAAAATATCATGTGAAAAAAACTTCATATGAAAAAATTTTATATGAAAAAATTTTATATGAAAAAATATCATGTGAAAAAACTTCATATGAAAAAAATTTTATAATATGAAAAAATTTTATATGAGAAAATATCATGTGAAAAACTTCATATGAAAAAATTTTATATGAAAAAATTTTATATGAAAAAATTTTATATGAGAAAATATCATGTGAAAAACTTCATATGAAAAAATTTTATATGAAAAAAATTTTATATGAAAAAATTTTATATGAGAAAATATCATGTGAAAAACTTCATATGAAAAAATTTTATATGAAAAAATTTTATGAAAAAAAATTTTATATGAGAAAATATCATGTGAAAAACTTCATATGAAAAAATTTTATATGAAAAAATTTTATATGAGAAAATATCATGTGAAAAACTTCATATGAAAAAATTTTATATGAAAAAATTTTATATGAAAAAATATCATGTGAAAAACTTCATATGAAAAAATTTTATATGAAAAAATTTTATATGAAAAAATATCATGTGAAAAAATTTTATATGAAAAAATTTTATATGAAAAAATTTTTATATGAAAAATTTATCATATGAAAAAAATTTTATATGAAAAAATTTTATATGAAAAAATTTTATATGAGAAAATATCATGTGAAAAACTTCATATGAAAAAATTTTATATGAAAAAATTTTATATGAAAAAATATCATATGAAAAATTTTATATGAGAAAATATCATATGAAAAACTTCATATGAAAAAAAATTTTATATGAAAAAATTTTATATGAAAAAATTTTATATGAGAAAATATCATGTGAAAAACTTCATATGAAAAAAATTTTATATGAAAAAATTTTATATGAGAAAATATCATGTGAAAAACTTCATATGAAAAAATTTTATATGAAAAAATTTTATATGAAAAAATATTATGTGAAAAACTTCATATGAAAAAATTTTATATGAAAAAATTTTATATGAAAATGAAAACTTCATATGAAAAATTTCATATGAAAAAATTTTATATGAAAAAATTTTATATGAAAAAATGAAAAAATTTTATATGAAAAAATATTATGTGAAAAAATTTATATGAAAAAATTTTATATGAAGAAAAAATTTTATATGAAAAAAATTTTATATGAGAAAATTTCATGTGAAAAAATTTTATATGAAAAAATTTTATATGAAAAAATTTTATATGAAAAAATTTTATATGAGAAAATATCATGTGAAAAACTTCATATGAAAAAATTTTATATGAAAAAATTTTATATGAGAAAATATCATGTGAAAAAATTTCATATGAAAAAATTTTATATGAAAAAATTTTATATGAAAAAATTTTATATGAAAAATATTCATATGAAAAAATTTTATATGAAAAAATTTTATATGAGAAAATATCATGTGAAAAACTTCATATGAAAAAATTTTATATGAAAAAATTTTATATGAAAAAATTTTATATGAGAAAATATCATATGAAAAAACTTCATATGAAAAAATTTTATATGAAAAAATTTTATATGAGAAAATATCATGTGAAAAACTTCATATGAAAAAATTTTATATGAAAAAATTTTATATGAAAAAATATCATGTGAAAAACTTCATATGAAAAAATTTTATATGAAAAATATCATATGAAAAAATATCATATGAAAAAATTTTATATGAAAAAATTTTATATGAAAAAATTTTATATGAGAAAATATCATGTGAAAAACTTCATATGAAAAAATTTTATTATGAAAAAATTTTATATGAGAAAATATTTATGTGAAAAACTTCATATGAAAAAATTTTATATGAAAAAATTTTATATGAAAAAATTTTATATGAGAAAATATCATGTGAAAAACTTCATATGAAAAAATTTTATATGAAAAAATTTTATATGAGAAAATATCATGTGAAAAAAATTCATATGAAAAAATTTTATATGAAAAAATTTTATTTTTATATGAAAAAATTTTATGTGAAAAACTTTCATATGAAAAAATTTTATATGAAAAAATTTTATATGAAAAAATATCATATGAAAAAATTTCATATGAAAAATTTTATATGAAAAAATTTTATATGAAAAAATTTTATATGAGAAAATATCATGTGAAAAACTTCATATGAAAAAATTTTATATGAAAAAATTTATATTGAAAAAATATCATATGAAAAACTTCATATGAAAAAATTTTATATGAAAAAATTTTATATGAAAAAATTTTATATGAGAAAATATCATGTGAAAAACTTCATATGAAAAAATTTTATATGAAAAAATTTTATATGAGAAAATATCATGTGAAAAACTTCATATGAAAAAAATTTTATATGAAAAAATTTTATATGAAAAAATATCATGTGAAAAACTTCATATGAAAAATTTATATATGAAAAAATTTTATATGAAAAAATTTTATATGAGAAAATATCATGTGAAAAAACTTCATATGAAAAAATTTTATATGAAAACAATTTTATATGAGAAAATATCATGTGAAAAACATTCATATGAAAAAAATTTTATATGAAAAAATTTTATATGAGAAAATATCATGTGAAAAACTTCATATGAAAAAATTTTATATGAAAAAATTTTATATGAAAAAATATCATGTGAAAAAATTCATATGAAAAAAAATTTTATATGAAAAAATTTTATATGAAAAATTTTATATGAGAAAATATCATGTGAAAAACATCATATGAAAAAATTTTATATGAAAAAATTTTATATGAAAAAATTTTATATGAGAAAATATCATGTGAAAAACTTCATATGAAAAAAATTTTATATGAAAAAATTTTATATGAAAAAATTTCATATGAAAAATGAAAAACTTCATATGAAAAAATTTTATATGAAAAAATTTTATATGAAAAATTTTATATGAAAAAATATCATGTGAAAAACTTCATATGAAAAAATTTTATATGAAAAAATTTTATATGAAAAAACTTCATATGAAAAAAATTTATATGAAAAAATTTTATATGAAAAAATTTTATATGAAAAAATATCATGTGAAAAAATTTTATATGAAAAAATTTTATATGAAAAAATTTTTATATGAAAAAATTTCATGTGAAAAATTTTATATGAAAAAATTTTATATGAAAAAATTTTATATGAAAAAATTTTATATGAAAAATATTATATGAAAAATTATCATGAAAAACTTCATATGAAAAAATTTATATGAAAAAATTTCATATGAAAAAATTTTATATGAGAAAATATCATGTGAAAAAATTCATATGAAAAAATTTTATATGAAAAAATTTTATATGAAAAAAATTTTATATGAGAAAATATCATGTGAAAAAATTCATATGAAAAAAATTTTATATGAAAAAATTTTATATGAGAAAATATCATGTGAAAAACTTCATATGAAAAAATTTTATATGAAAAAATTTTATATGAGAAAATATCATGTGAAAAACTTCATATGAAAAAATTTTATATGAAAAAATTTTATATGAGAAAATATCATGTGAAAAACACTCATATGAAAAAATTTTATATGAAAAAATTTTATATGAAAAAAAATTTTATATGAAAAAATTTCATATGAAAAACTTTCATGAAAAAAAATTTATATGAAAAAAATTTTATATGAGAAAATATCATGTGAAAAACTTCATATGAAAAAATTTTATATGAAAAATTTTATATGAAAAAATTATCATATGAAAAAAAATTTTATATGAAAAAATTTTATATGAGAAAATATCATGTGAAAAACTTCATATGAAAAAAATTTATATGAAAAAAAATTTATATGAAAAAATTTTATATGAAAAAATTTTATATGAAAAAAAATTTATATGAAAAAATTTTATATGAAAAAAATTTTATATGAAAAAATTTTATATGAGAAAATATCATGTGAAAAACTTCATATGAAAAAAATTTTATATGAAAAAATTTTATATGAAAAAATATCATGTGAAAAACTTCATATGAAAAAATTTTATATGAAAAAAAATTTTATATGAAAAAATTTTATATGAAAAAATTTCATATGAAAAAATTCATATGAAAAAATTTTATATGAAAAAATTTTATATGAGAAAATATCATGTGAAAAACTTCATATGAAAAAATTTTATATGAAAAAATTTTATATGAGAAAATATCATGTGAAAAACTTCATATGAAAAAATTTTATATGAAAAAATTTTATATGAGAAAATATCATGTGAAAAATATCATATGAAAAAATTTTATATGAAAAAATTTTATATGAAAAAATTTTATATGAAAAAATATCATGTGAAAAACTTCATATGAAAAAATTTTATATGAAAAAATTTTATATGAGAAAATTTTATATGAAAAAATATCATATGAAAAAATTTTATATGAAAAAATTTTATATGAAAAAATTTTATATGAGAAAATATCATGTGAAAAACTTCATATGAAAAAATTTTATATGAAAAAATTTTATATGAGAAAATATCATGTGAAAAACTTCATATGAAAAAAATTTTATATGAAAAAATTTTATATGAAAAAATATCATGTGAAAAACTTCATATGAAAAAATTTTATATGAAAAAATTTTATATGAAAAAATTTTATATGAGAAAATATCATGTGAAAAACTTCATATGAAAAAATTTTATATGAAAAAATTTTATATGAGAAAATATCATGTGAAAAACTTCATATGAAAAAATTTTATATATGAAAAAATTTTATATGAAAAAATTTTATATGAAAAAATATCATATGAAAAAATTCATATGAAAAAATTTTATGAAAAATATGAAAAAATTTTATATGAAAAAATTTTATATGAAAAAATTTAAAAATCATGTGAAAAACTTCATATGAAAAAATTTTATATGAAAAAATTTTTATATGAGAAAATATCATGTGAAAAACTTCATATGAAAAAATTTTATATGAAAAAATTTTATATGAGAAAATATCATGTGAAAAACTTCATATGAAAAAATTTTATATGAAAAAATTTTATATGAGAAAATATCATGTGAAAAACTTCATATGAAAAAAATTTTTATATGAAAAAAATTTTATATGAGAAAATATCATGTGAAAAAATTCATATGAAAAAATTTTATATGAAAAAATTTTATATGAGAAAATATCATGTGAAAAAACTTCATATGAAAAAAATTTTATATGAAAAAATTTTATATGAAAAAATTTTATATGAAAAAATTTTATATGAAAAAATTTTATATGAAAAAATTTTATATGAAAAATTTTATATGAGAAAATATCATGTGAAAAACTTTCATATGAAAAAATTTTATATGAAAAAATTTTATATGAAAAATATCATGTGAAAAATTTCATATGAAAAAATTTTATATAGAAAAATTTTATATGAAAAAAAATTTTATATGAAAAATATTTTATATGAAAAAATATCATATGAAAAAATTTTATATGAAAAAATTTTATATGAAAAAATTTTATATGAAAAAATATCATGTGAAAAACTTCATATGAAAAAATTTTTATATGAAAAAATTTTTTATATGAGAAAATATCATGTGAAAAACTTCATATGAAAAAATTTTATATGAAAAAATTTTATATGAGAAAATATCATGTGAAAAACCTTCATATGAAAAAAATTTTATATGAAAAAATTTTATATGAGAAAATATCATGTGAAAAACTTCATATGAAAAAATTTTATATGAAAAAAATTTTATATGAAAAAATTTTATATGAGAAAATATCATGTGAAAAACTTCATATGAAAAAATTTTATATGAAAAAATTTTATATGAGAAAATATCATGTGAAAAACTTCATATGAAAAAATTTTATATGAAAAAATTTTATATGAAAAAATAAAAAAAATTTTATATGAAAAAATATCATGTGAAAAAACTTCATATGAAAAAATTTTATATGAAAAAAATTTTATATGAGAAAATATCATGTGAAAAACTTCATATGAAAAAATTTTATATGAAAAAATTTTATATGAAAAAATTTTATATGAAAAAATATCATATGAAAAAATTTTATATGAAAAAATTTTATATGAAAAAATTTTATATGAGAAAATATCATGTGAAAAACTTCATATGAAAAAATTTTATATGAAAAAATTTTATATGAAAAAATATCATGTGAAAAACTTCATATGAAAAAATTTTATATGAAAAAATTTTATATGAAAAATATTTATGTGAAAAAATATCATATGAAAAAATTCATATGAAAAAATTTTATATGAAAAAATTTTATATGAAAAAATTTTATATGAAAAAATTTTATATGAGAAAATATTTATATGAAAAAATTTTATATGAAAAAATTTTATATGAGAAAATATCATGTGAAAAACTTCATATGAAAAAAATTTATATGAAAAAATTTTATATGAAAAAATATCATGTGAAAAACTTCATATGAAAAAATTTTATATGAAAAAATTTTATATGAAAAATATCATATGAAAAAAATTTTATATGAAAAATATTCATATGAAAAAACTTCATATGAAAAAATTTTATATGAAAAAATTTTATATAAAAAAATTTTATATGAAAAAATTTTATATGAAAAAAACTTTATATGAAAAAATTTTATATGAAAAAATTATCATGTGAAAAACTTCATATGAAAAAATTTTATATGAAAAATGAGAAAATATCATGTGAAAAACTTCATATGAAAAAATTTTATATGAAAAAATTTTATATGAAAAAAATATCATGTGAAAAAACTTCATATGAAAAAATTTTATATGAAAAAATTTTAGATGAAAAAAATATCATGTGAAAAACTTCATATGAAAAAATTTTATATGAAAAATTTTATGAATATGAAAAAATTTCATATGAAAAAATTTATATGAAAAAATTTTATATGAAAAAATTTTATATGAAAAAATTTGAAAATTTCATGAGAAAAATTTTATATGAAAAAATTTTATATGAAAAATTTTATAAGAAAAATATCATGTGAAAAACTTCATATGAAAAAATTTTATATGAAAAAATTTTATATGAAAAAATATCATGTGAAAAAATTCATATAAGAAAAAATTTTATATGAAAAAATTTTATATGAAAAAATTTTATATGAGAAAATATCATGTGAAAAAACTTCATATGAAAAAATTTTATATGAAAAAATTTTATATGAGAAAAAATTCATGTGAAAAACTTCATATGAAAAAATTTTATATGAAAAATTTTATATGAGAAAATATCATGTGAAAAAACTTCATATGAAAAAAATTTATATGAAAAATTATATGAAAAAATTTTATATGAAAAATATCATTTGAAAAATTTTATATGAAAAAATTTTATATGAAAAATTTTTATAGAAAAAATTTCATGTGAAAAACTTCATATGAAAAATTTTATATGAAAAAAATTTATATGAAAAAATTTCATATGAAAAAATTCATATGAAAAAATGAAAATTTTATATGAAAAATTTATATATGAAAAAATTTTGTATGAGAAAATATCATGTGAAAAACTTCATATGAAAAAATTTTAAATATGAAAAAATTTTATATGAGAAAATATCATGTGAAAAAACTTCATATGAAAAAAATTTTATATGAAAAAATTTTATATGAAAAAATTTTATATGAGAAAATATCATGTGAAAAACTTCATATGAAAAAAAATTTTATATGAAAAATTTTATATGAAAAAATTTTATATGAGAAAATATCATGTGAAAAAATTCATATGAAAAAATATGATAAAATTTTATATGAAAAAAAAATTTTATATGAAAAAATTTTATATGAAAAATATCATGTGAAAAACTTCATATGAAAAAATTTTATATGAAAAAATTTTATATGAGAAAATATCATGTGAAAAACTTCATATGAAAAAATTTTATATGAAAAAAAATTTTATAAAAAAATTCATATGAAAAAATATCATGTGAAAAACTTTATATGAAAAAATTTTATATGAAAAAATTTTATATGAGAAAATATCATGTGAAAAACTTCATATGAAAAAATTTTATATGAAAAAATTTTATATGAAAAATTTCATGTGAAAAAATTCATATGAAAAAATTTTATATGAAAAAAATTTTATATGAAAAAAATTTTATATGAGAAAATATCATGTGAAAAACCTTCATATGAAAAAATTTTATATGAAAAAATTTTATATGAAAAAATATTTTATGAAAAAATTTCATATGAAAAAATTTTATATGAAAAAATTTTATATGAAAAATATCATGTGAAAAACTTTCATATGAAAAAATTTTATATGAAAAAAATTTTATATGAGAAAATATTATATGAAAAACTTCATTGAAAAAATTTATATGAAAAAATTTTATATGAAAAAATATCATGTGAAAAACTTCATATGAAAAAATTTTTCATATGAAAAAATTTTATATGAAGCTACGTCCGTGCAAGACTGCAATGATAAATAAGGGGCAATTTGCATTGTATGGCTTCTAAACCATTTAAAGCTTATAATTTATTTTATAAACGACAATGGATGTGATGCCAATGTTATTTGTAACATAGTAAATTGGGAGGATCTTCGATCACCTGATGCCGCGCTAGTTACATATAAAAACATTATTTAATACAATGACAAAGCCTAGAATCAATTGTAAACGACTTTTGTAACAGGCAAGGTGTTGTAAGTGGTTGAGCAGCTGCCATATTGCGATCCACTGAAGCTTATCCTTTGCTTGATGATTCGACATACAAAAATTAAGTACGTATTATAACATTAAAATATACTAAATTTGTGTATTAATGTGTTTTTATGTATTTTTTTTTACAGAAAACAATAAAAATTGAACAAAAAAAAAAAATTTTATTTAAAAACTTTTTTATAAAAAAAATTAAAAATTTATAGAAAATAAGTGAAATAAAAATTATATAAAACTAAAAAAATTAATAAAAAAAATATATATGATATATATATAAAATACTTTATTATTTTATGAAAAAAATTTTATATGAAAAAATTTATGAAAAAACTTCATATGAAAAAATTTCATATGAAAAAATTTTATATGAAAAAAATTTTATATGAAAAAATTTTATATGAGAAAATATCATGTGAAAAACTTCATATGAAAAAAATTTTATATGAGAAAATATCATGAAAAACTATCATGAAAAAAATTTATATGAAAAAAATTTTATATGAAAAAAATTTCATATGAAAAACATTCATATGAAAAAATTTCATATGAAAAAATTTTTATATGAAAAAATTTTATATGAAAAATCATGAAAAAATTCATATGAAAAAAATTTCATATGAAAAATTTTATATGAAAAAATTTTATATGAGAAAATATCATGTGAAAAACTTCATATGAAAAAATTTTATATGAAAAAATTTTATATGAAAAAATATCATATGAAAAACTTCATATGAAAAAATTTTATATGAAAAAATTTTATATGAAAAAATATCATATGAAAAAATTTTATATGAAAAAAAATTTTATATGAAAAAATTTTATATGAAAAATTTCATATGAAAAAACTTCATATGAAAAAAATTCATATGAAAAAATTTTATATGAGAAAATATCATGTGAAAAACTTCATATGAAAAAATTTATATGAAAAAAAATTATATGAGAAAATATCATGTGAAAAACTTCATATGAAAAAATTTTATATGAAAAAATTTTATATGAGAAAATATCATGTGAAAAACTTCATATGAAAAAATTTTATATGAAAAAATTTTATAAAATATCATGTGAAAAACTTCATATGAAAAAATTTTATATGAAAAAATTTTATATGAAAAAATATCATGTGAAAAACTTCATATGAAAAAATTTTATATGAAAAAATTTTATATGAAAAAATATCATGTGAAAAACTTCATATGAAAAAATTTTATATGAAAAAAATTTTATATGAAAAAATTTCATATGAAATTTTATATGAAAAAATATCATGTGAAAAAACTTCATATGAAAAAATTTTATATGAAAAAATTTTATATGAGAAAATATCATGTGAAAAACTTCATATGAAAAAATTTTATATGAAAAAATTTTATATGAAAAAATATCATGTGAAAAACTTCATATGAAAAAATTTTATATGAAAAAATTTTATATGAAAAAATTTCATATGAAAAACTTCAATATATGAAAAATATCATATGAAAAAACTCCATATGAAAAAATTTTATATGAAAATATTTTATATGAAAAATATCATCTGAAAAACTTCATATGAAAAACTTGTATATGAAAAATTTTATATGAAAAAATATCATGTGAAAAACTTCATATGAAAAAATTTTATATGAAAAAAGATATGAATAAAATACCTGAAAAAAATATATTTGGATTGCTGCTGGTTTCTATGGTATTTATTGAACAATTATATAACAGTAACAGGAAGTTCAAGATTTTTACCTTATTAAGGCTATGAATCAAAAACCTGATTCGAAAAAATTTAAGACTTTTTTATATTTTTATTTCTTATTTTTAATATCTAAAACAAAAATTTTAGATCTTGGTGTTATAAAGTCTTTGGTCCAAAACTTGAAATAAATTGAAAATTCAAAAATGCGTTTGAATAACAGCTACATGATTTTTTGTTTAACAACTATATGTAATAGTACTCAGGTTTCCATAAAATTGCAAAATGAACCTTCATTAGACCGAACGTTGATCGTTATAAGTTATAAAAGTTCGATTTCGAACTTTATTATTAGGGACACACTTAGATTTGGATGTGATAAGCCTGATAGCTATATCTTGAAATATAACGAAAATCGGCCGATAGGCTCAATGACAGCTATACGATATATCAGTCCGATCTGGCCCGTTCCGACTTATTTAAAGAGGGCAGAAATAAGAAGCTTGTGAGCAAAGTTTCGTGAAGATAGCTCAATAACTGGGGGACTAATTTGCGTTGCAACAGACAGACGGACTGACTGATTGTTCCTATAGCAGCTATATAATATAAACGTCTGAGATATTTAAATGGAAAAACTAAGGGCGGGTTACTGTATAACATTAAAAAGTATTGATAATGTGCGGTATTTCCAAAAACAAAACAGGTTTGCATACAAAAACCCTGATTTCAGCCGATTGTTCCTATGGCAGCTATATGTTATAGTGGTCCGATTTTGATACAATTTTGACAGCACATTAAGAACGTAATAAGAATAGGATTTGCCAAATCTTGTTGCAATATCTTGAAAAACAACAAAAATCGGCCGATAGCTTCTATGACAGCTATACGATATATCGGTCCGATCTGGTTCGTTCCGACTTATTTACAGCCTACAGCAATAAGAAGCTTGTGTGCCAAGTTTCATGAAGATAGCTCAAAAACTGAGAGACTAGTTTGCGTTGCAACAGACGGACGGACTGACTGATTGTTCCTATAACAGCTATAGAATATAAACGTCTGAGATATTTAAATGGAAAAACTAAGGGCGGGTTACTGTATAATATTAAAAAGTATTGATAATGTGCGGTATTTCCAAAAAAAAAAAACAGGTTTGCATACAAAAACCCTGATTTCAGCCGATTGTTCCTATGGCAGCTATATGTTATAGTGGTCCGATTTTGATACAATTTTGACAGCACATTAAAAACGTAATAAGAATAGGATTTGCCAAATCTTGTTGCAATATCTTGAAAAACAACAAAAATCGGCCGATAGCTTCTATGACAGCTATACGATATATCGGTCCGATCTGGCTCGTTCCGACTTATTTACAGCCTACAGCAATAAGAAGCTTGTGTGCCAAGTTTCATGAAGATAGCTCAAAAACTGAGAGACTAGTTTGCGTTGCAACAGATGGACGGACGGACGGACGGACGGACGGACAGACGGACATCCATTTTTCGACTCCTCTGGTGATGCTGATTCAGAATATATATACTTTATAGGGTCGGAGATTTCTCCTAAGGTGCGTTGCAAACTTCTGGCTAAAATTAATATACCCTCTGCAAGGGTATAAAAAGTATTGATAATGTGCGGTATTTCCAAAAACAAAACAGGTTTGCATACAAAAACCCTGATTTCAGCCGATTGTTCCTATGGCAGCTATATGTTATAGTGGTCCGATTTTGATACAATTTTAACAGCACATTAGGAACGTAATAAGAATAGGATTTGCCAAATCTTGTTGCAATATCTTGAAAAACAACAAAAATCGGCCGATAGCTTCTATGACAGCTATACGATATATCGGTCCGATCTGGTTCGTTCCGACTTATTTACAGCCTACAGCAATAAGAAGCTTGTGTGCCAAGTTTCATGAAGATAGCTCAAAAACTGAGAGACTAGTTTGCGTTGCAACAGACGGACGGACTGACTGATTGT
>JAECXD010001609.1:0-12467 GCA_018151445.1 Zaprionus inermis | reverse complement strand
ATGTAGAATGACTAAGGGTGTCAAAACATAAACAAAATGTCATTATTTGTGGAAATCGCTTGATTTTTAAGAAAGTTATGGTGAAAAAATTTTCGGAAAAATGATAAGGGGGGACCCTTACAAAAATTTTCAAAATTTCAAAATTTTCAAAATGCTTATATTGCAATTATTGATATGTAGAATGACTAAGGGGTGTCAAAACATAAACAAAATGTCATTATTTTTGGAAATCGCTTCTGATTTTTAAGAAAGTTATGGTGAAAAAAATTTTCGGAAAAATGATAAGGGGGACCCTTACACAAATTTTCAAAATTTCAAAAATTTTCAAAATGCTTATATTGCAATTATTGATATGTAGAATGACTAAGGGTGTCAAAACATAAACAAAATGTCATTATTTTTGGAAATCGCTTGATTTTTAAGAAAGTTATGGTGAAAAAAATTTTCGGAAAAATGATAAGGGGGGGGACCCTTACAACAAATTTTCAAAATTTCAAAATTTTCAAAATGCTTATATTGCAATTATTGATATGTAGAATGACTAAGGGTGTCAAAACATAAACAAAATGTCATTATTTTTGGAAATCGCTTGATTTTTAAGAAAGTTATGGTGAAAAAAATTTTCGGAAAAATGATAAGGGGGGACCCTTACAAAAATTTTCAAAATTTCAAAATTTTCAAAATGCTTATATTGCAATTATTGATATGTAGAATGACTAAGGGTGTCAAAACATAAACAAAATGTCATTATTTTTGGAAATCGCTTGATTTTTAAGAAAGTTATGGTGAAAAATTTTCGGAAAATGATAAGGGGGACCCTTACAAAAATTTTCAAAATTTCAAAATTTTCAAAATGCTTATATTGCAATTATTGATATGTAGAATGACTAAGGGTGTCAAAACATAAACAAAATGTCATTATTTTTGGAAATCGCTTGATTTTTAAGAAAGTTATGATGAACAAAAATTTTCGGAAAATGATAAGGGGGGACTCTTACAAAAATTTACAAAATTTCAAAATTTTCAAAATGCTTATATTGCAATTATTGATATGTAGAATGACCTAAGGGTGTCAAAACATAAACAAAATGTCATTATTTTTGGAAATCGCTTGATTTTTAAGAAAGTTATGGTGAAAAAAATTTTTCGGAAAAATGATAAGGGGGACCCTTACACAAATTTTCAAAATTTCAAAATTTTCAAAATGCTTATATTGCAATTATTGATATGTAGAATGACTAAGGGTGTCAAAACATAAACAAAATGTCATTATTTGTGGAAATCGCTTGATTTTTAAGAAAGTTATGGTGAAAAAAAAATTTCGGAAAAATGATAAGGGGGACCCCTTACACAAATTTTCAAAATTTCAAAATTTTCAAAATGCTTATATTGCAATTATTGATATGTAGAATGACTAAGGGTGTCAAAACATAAACAAAATGTCATTATTTGTGGAAATCGCTTGATTTTTAAGAAAGTTATGGTGAAAAAAAATTTTCGGAAAAATGATAAGGGGGACCCTTACACAAATTTTCAAAATTTCAAAATTTTCAAAATGCTTATATTGCAATTATTGATATGTAGAATGACTAAGGGTGTCAAAACATAAACAAAATGTCATTATTTTTGGAAATCGCTTGATTTTTAAGAAAGTTATGGTGAAAAAAATTTTCGGAAAAATGATAAGGGGGGACCCTTACAAAAATTTTCAAAATTTCAAAATTTTCAAAATGCTTATATTGCAATTATTGATATGTAGAATGACTAAGGGTGTCAAAACATAAACAAAATGTCATTATTTGTGGAAATCGCTTGATTTTTAAGAAAGTTATGGTGAAAAAAAATTTTCGGAAAAATGATAAGGGGGGACCCTTACACAAATTTTCAAAATTTCAAAATTTTCAAAATGCTTATATTGCAATTATTGAAATGTAGAATGACTATGGGTGTCAAAACATAAACAAAATGTCATTATTTTTGGAAATCGCTTGATTTTTAAGAAAGTTTGGTGAAAAAATTTTCTGAAAATGATAAGGGGGGACCCTTACACAAATTCTAAAAATTTCCAAATTTTCAAAATGTTCATATTGCAATTATTGAAATGTAGAATGACTATGGGTGTCAAAACATAAACAAAATGTCATTATTTTTGGAAATCGCTTGATTTTTAAGAAAGTTATGGTGAAAAAAATTTTCTGAAAAATGATAAGGGGGGACCCTTACAAAAATTTTCAAAATTTCAAAATTTTCAAAATGCTTATATTGCAATTATTGATATGTAGAATGACTAAGGGTGTCAAAACATAAACAAAATGTCATTATTTTTGGAAATCGCTTGATTTTTAAGAAAGTTATGGTGAAAAAAAATTTTCGGAAAAATGATAAGGGGGGACCCTTACAAAAATTTTCAAAATTTCAAAATTTTCAAAATGCTTATATTGCAATTATTGATATGTAGAATGACTAAGGGTGTCAAAACATAAACAAAATGTCATTATTTTTGGAAATCGCTTGATTTTTAAGAAAGTTATGGTGAAAAAAATTTTCGGAAAAATGATAAGGGGGGACCCTTACAAAAATTTTCAAAATTTCAAAATTTTCAAAATGCTTATATTGCAATTATTGATATGTAGAATGACTAAGGGTGTCAAAACATAAACAAAATGTCATTATTTTTGGAAATCGCTTGATTTTTAAGAAAGTTATGGTGAAAAAAATTTTCGGAAAAATGATAAGGGGGGACCCTTACACAAATTTTCAAAATTTCAAAATTTTCAAAATGCTTATATTGCAATTATTGATATGTAGAATGACTAAGGGTGTCAAAACATAAACAAAATGTCATTATTTTTGGAAATCGCTTGATTTTTAAGAAAGTTATGGTGAAAAAAATTTTCGGAAAAATGATAAGGGGGGACCCTTACAAAAATTTTCAAAATTTCAAAATTTTCAAAATGCTTATATTGCAATTATTGATATGTAGAATGACTAAGGGTGTCAAAACATAAACAAAATGTCATTATTTTTGGAAATCGCTTGATTTTTAAGAAAGTTATGGTGAAAAAAATTTTCGGAAAAATGATAAGGGGGGACCCTTACAAAAATTTTCAAAATTTCAAAATTTTCAAAATGCTTATATTGCAATTATTGATATGTAGAATGACTAAGGGTGTCAAAACATAAACAAAATGTCATTATTTTTGGAAATCGCTTGATTTTTAAGAAAGTTATGGTGAAAAAAATTTTCGGAAAAATGATAAGGGGGGGACCCTTACAAAAATTTTCAAAATTTCAAAATTTTCAAAATGCTTATATTGCAATTATTGATATGTAGAATGACTAAGGGTGTCAAAACATAAACAAAATGTCATTATTTTTGGAAATCGCTTGATTTTTAAGAAAGTTATGGTGAAAAAAATTTTCGGAAAAATGATAAGGGGGGACCCTTACACAAATTTTCAAAATTTCAAAATTTTCAAAATGCTTATATTGCAATTATTGATATGTAGAATGACTAAGGGTGTCAAAACATAAACAAAATGTCATTATTTTTGGAAATCGCTTGATTTTTAAGAAAGTTATGGTGAAAAAAATTTTCGGAAAAATGATAAGGGGGGACCCTTACACAAATTTTCAAAATTTCAAAATTTTCAAAATGCTTATATTGCAATTATTGATATGTAGAATGACTAAGGGTGTCAAAACATAAACAAAATGTCATTATTTTTGGAAATCGCTTGATTTTTAAGAAAGTTATGGTGAAAAAAAATTTTCGGAAAAATGATAAGGGGGACCCTTACAAAAATTTTCAAAATTTCAAAATTTTCAAAATGCTTATATTGCAATTATTGATATGTAGAATGACTAAGGGTGTCAAAACATAAACAAAATGTCATTATTTTTGGAAATCGCTTGATTTTTAAGAAAGTTATGGTGAAAAAAATTTTCGGAAAAATGATAAGGGGGGACCCTTACACAAAATTTTCAAAATTTCAAAATTTTCAAAATGCTTATATTGCAATTATTGATATGTAGAATGACTAAGGGTGTCAAAACATAAACAAAATGTCATTATTTTTGGAAATCGCTTGATTTTTAAGAAAGTTATGGTGAAAAAAAATTTTCGGAAAAATGATAAGGGGGGACCCTTACAAAAATTTTCAAAATTTCAAAATTTTCAAAATGCTTATATTGCAATTATTGATATGTAGAATGACTAAGGGTGTCAAAACATAAACAAAATGTCATTATTTTTGGAAATCGCTTGATTTTTAAGAAAGTTATGGTGAAAAAAAATTTCGGAAAAATGATAAGGGGGGACCCTTACAAAAATTTTCAAAATTTCAAAATTTTCAAAATGCTTATATTGCAATTATTGATATGTAGAATGACTAAGGGTGTCAAAACATAAACAAAATGTCATTATTTTTGGAAATCGCTTGATTTTTAAGAAAGTTATGGTGAAAAAAATTTTCGGAAAAATGATAAGGGGGGACCCTTACAAAAATTTTCAAAATTTCAAAATTTTCAAAATGCTTATATTGCAATTATTGATATGTAGAATGACTAAGGGTGTCAAAACATAAACAAAATGTCATTATTTTTGGAAATCGCTTGATTTTTAAGAAAGTTATGGTGAAAAAAATTTTTCGGAAAAATGATAAGGGGGGACCCTTACAAAAATTTTCAAAATTTCAAAATTTTCAAAATGCTTATATTGCAATTATTGATATGTAGAATGACTAAGGGTGTCAAAACATAAACAAAATGTCATTATTTTTGGAAATCGCTTGATTTTTAAGAAAGTTATGGTGAAAAAAAATTTTCGGAAAAATGATAAGGGGGGACCCTTACAAAAATTTTCAAAATTTCAAAATTTTCAAAATGCTTATATTGCAATTATTGATATGTAGAATGACTAAGGGTGTCAAAACATAAACAAAATGTCATTATTTTTGGAAATCGCTTGATTTTTAAGAAAGTTATGGTGAAAAAAATTTTCGGAAAAATGATAAGGGGGGACCCTTACAAAAATTTTCAAAATTTCAAAATTTTCAAAATGCTTATATTGCAATTATTGATATGTAGAATGACTAAGGGTGTCAAAACATAAACAAAATGTCATTATTTTTGGAAATCGCTTGATTTTTAAGAAAGTTATGGTGAAAAAAATTTTCGGAAAAATGATAAGGGGGGGACCCTTACAAAAATTTTCAAAATTTCAAAATTTTCAAAATGCTTATATTGCAATTATTGATATGTAGAATGACTAAGGGTGTCAAAACATAAACAAAATGTCATTATTTTTGGAAATCGCTTGATTTTTAAGAAAGTTATGGTGAAAAAAATTTTCGGAAAAATGATAAGGGGGGACCCTTACAAAAATTTTCAAAATTTCAAAATTTTCAAAATGCTTATATTGCAATTATTGATATGTAGAATGACTAAGGGTGTCAAAACATAAACAAAATGTCATTATTTTTGGAAATCGCTTGATTTTTAAGAAAGTTATGGTGAAAAAAATTTTCGGAAAAATGATAAGGGGGGACCCTTACAAAAATTTTCAAAATTTCAAAATTTTCAAAATGCTTATATTGCAATTATTGATATGTAGAATGACTAAGGGTGTCAAAACATAAACAAAATGTCATTATTTTTGGAAATCGCTTGATTTTTAAGAAAGTTATGGTGAAAAAAATTTTCGGAAAAATGATAAGGGGGGACCCTTACAAAAATTTTCAAAATTTCAAAATTTTCAAAATGCTTATATTGCAATTATTGATATGTAGAATGACTAAGGGTGTCAAAACATAAACAAAATGTCATTATTTTTGGAAATCGCTTGATTTTTAAGAAAGTTATGGTGAAAAAAATTTTCGGAAAAATGATAAGGGGGGACCCTTACACAAATTTTCAAAATTTCAAAATTTTCAAAATGCTTATATTGCAATTATTGATATGTAGAATGACTAAGGGTGTCAAAACATAAACAAAATGTCATTATTTTTGGAAATCGCTTGATTTTTAAGAAAGTTATGGTGAAAAAAAATAAAAAAAATTTCAAAAATGATAAGAGAGACCGCTTACAAAAATTTTCAAAATTTCAAAATTTTCAAAATGCTTATATTGCAATTATTGATATGTAGAATGACTAAGGGTGTCAAAACATAAACAAAATGTCATTATTTTTGGAAATCGCTTGATTTTTAAGAAAGTTATGGTGAAAAAAAATTTCTGAAAAATGATAAGGGGGGACCCTTACACAAATTTTCAAAATTTCAAAATTTTCAAAATGCTTATATTGCAATTATTGATATGTAGAATGACTAAGGGTGTCAAAACATAAACAAAATGTCATTATTTTTGGAAATCGCTTGATTTTTAAGAAAGTTATGGTGAAAAAATTTTCGGAAAAATGATAAGGGGGGACCCCTACAACAAAATTTTCAAAATTTCAAAATTTTCAAAATGCTTATATTGCAATTATTGATATGTAGAATGACTAAGGGTGTCAAAACATAAACAAAATGTCATTATTTTTGGAAATCGCTTGATTTTTAAGAAAGTTATGGTGAAAAAAATTTTCGGAAAAATGATAAGGGGGGGACCCTTACACAAATTTTCAAAATTTCAAAATTTTCAAAATGCTTATATTGCAATTATTGATATGTAGAATGACTAAGGGTGTCAAAACATAAACAAAATGTCATTATTTTTGGAAATCGCTTGATTTTTAAGAAAGTTATGGTGAAAAAATTTTCGGAAAAATGATAAGGGGGGACCCTTAAAAAAATTTTCAAAATTTCAAAATTTTCAAAATAAAAATAAAATAAAAGCTTATATTGCAATTATTGATATGTAGAATGACTAAGGGTGTCAAAACATAAACAAAATGTCATTATTTTTGGAAATCGCTTGATTTTTAAGAAAGTTATGGTGAAAAAAAATTTTCGAAAAATGAAAAGGGGGACCCTTACACAAATTTTCAAAATTTCAAAATTTTCAAAATGCTTATATTGCAATTATTGATATGTAGAATGACTAAGGGTGTCAAAACATAAACAAAATGTCATTATTTTTGGAAATCGCTTGATTATTTAAGAAAGTTATGGTGAAAAAAATTTTCGAAAAATGATAAGGGGGGACCCTTACAAAAATTTTCAAAATTTCAAAATTTTCAAAATGCTTATATTGCAATTATTGATATGTAGAATGACTAAGGGTGTCAAAACATAAACAAAATGTCATTATTTTTGGAAATCGCTTGATTTTTAAGAAAGTTATGGTGAAAAAAATTTTCGGAAAAAATGATAAGGGGGGACCCTTACACAAATTTTCAAAATTTCAAAATTTTCAAAATGCTTATATTGCAATTATTGATATGTAGAATGACTAAGGGTGTCAAAACATAAACAAAATGTCATTATTTTTGGAAATCGCTTGATTTTTAAGAAAGTTATGGTGAAAAAAATTTTCGGAAAAATGATAAGGGGGGACCCTTACACAAATTTTCAAAATTTCAAAATTTTCAAAAATGCTTATATTGCAATTATTGATATGTAGAATGACTAAGGGTGTCAAAACATAAACAAAATGTCATTATTTTTGGAAATCGCTTGATTTTTAAGAAAGTTATGGTGAAAAAATTTTCGGAAAAATGATAAGGAGGGACCATTACAAAATATTTTCAAAATTTCAAAATTTTCAAAATGCTTATATTGCAATTATTGATATGTAGAATGACCGTAAGTGTCGACAAACATAAACAAAATGTCATTATTTTTGAAAACGCTTGATTTATTAAAAAAGCTTATGGACTAGAAAAATGATTTTTTGAAAAATTATGGAAGGGGGGACCCTCACATAAATTTTCAAAATTTGAAAATTTTCAAAAGCTTATATTGCAATTATTGATATGTAGAATGACTAAGGGTGTCAAAACATAAACAAAATGTCATTATTTTTGGGAAATCGCCTTGATTTTTAAGAAAGTTATGGTGAAAAAATTTTCAGAAAAATTGATAAGGGGGACCTTTATACAATTTTTCATAATTTTAATACCATTCAAAATGCAAAATTTAATATTGCAATTATTGAATATGTAGAATGACTAAGGGTGTCAAAACATAAACAAAATGTCATTATTTTTAGAAATCGCTTGATTTTTAAGAAAGTTATGGTGAAAAAAATTTTCGGAAAAAATGATAGGGGGGCCGGGCGACTTAAACAAATTTTTTTAAATTTTTTAAAAGTTTTCAAAATGCTTAAATTACAATTTTTAGATATAAAAATTAGAATCGACAAGGGACATTGAGCAAAACATAAAAAAATGTCATTATTTTTGGAAATCGCTTGATTTTTAAAAGAAAGTTATAACTGAAAAAATATAAGGAAAGGGAACATCATAAGACGAGGGGAACCTTACATAACAAAATTTTAAAATTTCAAAAATTTAACAAAATGCTTATATTGCAATTATTGATATGTAGAATGACTAAGGGTGTCAAAACATAAACAAAATGTCATTATTTTTGGAAATCGCTTTCGATTTTTAAGAAAGTTATGGTGAAAAAAATTTTTCGGAAAAATGATAAGGGGGGACCCTTACAAAAATTTTCAAAATTTCAAAATTTTCAAAATGCTTATATTGCAATTATTGATATGTAGAATGACTAAGGGTGTCAAAACATAAACAAAATGTCATTATTTTTGGAAATCGCTTGATTTTTAAGAAAGTTATGGTAAAAAAAATTTTCGGAAAAATGATAAGGGGGGACCCTTACACAAATTTTCAAAATTTCAAAATTTTCAAAATGCTTATATTGCAATTATTGATATGTAGAATGACTAAGGGTGTCAAAACATAAACAAAATGTCATTATTTTTGGAAATCGCTTGATTTTTAAGAAAGTTATGGTGAAAAAAAATTTTCGGAAAAATGATAAGGGGGGGACCCTTACAAAAATTTTCAAAATTTCAAAATTTTCAAAATGCTTATATTGCAATTATTGATATGTAGAATGACTAAGGGTGTCAAAACATAAACAAAATGTCATTATTTTTGGAAATCGCTTGATTTTTAAGAAAGTTATGGTGAAAAAAATTTTCGGAAAAATGATAAGGGGGGGACCCTTACAAAAATTTTCAAAATTTCAAAATTTTCAAAATGCTTATATTGCAATTATTGATATGTAGAATGACTAAGGGTGTCAAAACATAAACAAAATGTCATTATTTTTGGAAATCGCTTGATTTTTAAGAAAGTTATGGTGAAAAAAAATTTTCGGAAAAATGATAAGGGGGGACCCTTACAAAAATTTTCAAAATTTCAAAATTTTCAAAATGCTTATATTGCAATTATTGATATGTAGAATGACTAAGGGTGTCAAAACATAAACAAAATGTCATTATTTTTGGAAATCGCTTGATTTTTAAGAAAGTTATGGTGAAAAAAATTTTTCGGAAAAATGATAAGGGGGGACCCTTACAAAAATTTTCAAAATTTCAAAATTTTCAAAATGCTTATATTGCAATTATTGATATGTAGAATGACTAAGGGTGTCAAAACATAAACAAAATGTCATTATTTTTGGAAATCGCTTGATTTTTAAGAAAGTTATGGTGAAAAAAATTTTCGGAAAAATGATAAGGGGGGACCCTTACAAAAATTTTCAAAATTTCAAAATTTTCAAAATGCTTATATTGCAATTATTGATATGTAGAATGACTAAGGGTGTCAAAACATAAACAAAATGTCATTATTTTTGGAAATCGCTTGATTTTTAAGAAAGTTATGGTGAAAAAAATTTTCGAAAAGAAAAATATAAGGGGGGGACCCTTACAAAAATTTTCAAAATTTCAAAATTTTCAAAATGCTTATATTGCAATTATTGATATGTAGAATGACTAAGGGTGTCAAAACATAAACAAAATGTCATTATTTTTGGAAATCGCTTGATTTTTAAGAAAGTTATGGTGAAAAAAATTTTCGGAAAAATGATAAGGGGGGACCCTTTACACAAATTTTGAAAATTTAAAATTCAAAATGCTTATATTGCAATTATTGATATGTAGAATGACTAAGGGTGTCAAAACATAAAAAAAATGTCATTATTTTTGGAAATCGCTTGATTTTTAAGAAAGTTATGGTGAAAAAAAATTTTCGGAAAAATGATAAGGGGGGGACCCTTACAAAAATTTTCAAAATTTCAAAATTTTCAAAATGCTTATATTGCAATTATTGATATGTAGAATGACTAAGGGTGTCAAAACATAAACAAAATGTCATTATTTTTGGAAATCGCTTGATTTTTAAGAAAGTTATGGTGAAAAAAATTTTCGGAAAAATGATAAGGGGGGACCCTTACACAAATTTTCAAAATTTCAAAATTTTCAAAATGCTTATATTGCAATTATTGATATGTAGAATGACTAAGGGTGTCAAAACATAAACAAAATGTCATTATTTTTGGAAATCGCTTGATTTTTAAGAAAGTTATGGTGAAAAAAAATTTTCGGAAAAATGATAAGGGGGGGACCCTTACACAAATTTTCAAAATTTCAAAATTTTCAAAATGCTTATATTGCAATTATTGATATGTAGAATGACTAAGGGTGTCAAAACATAAACAAAATGTCATTATTTTTGGAAATCGCTTGATTTTTAAGAAAGTTATGGTGAAAAAAATTTTCGGAAAAATGATAAGGGGGGGACCCTTACAAAAATTTTCAAAATTTCAAAATTTTCAAAATGCTTATATTGCAATTATTGATATGTAGAATGACTAAGGGTGTCAAAACATAAACAAAATGTCATTATTTTTGGAAATCGCTTGATTTTTAAGAAAGTTATGGTGAAAAAAAATTTTCGGAAAAATGATAAGGGGGGGACCCTTACAAAAATTTTCAAAATTTCAAAATTTTCAAAATGCTTATATTGCAATTATTGATATGTAGAATGACTAAGGGTGTCAAAACATAAACAAAATGTCATTATTTTTGGAAATCGCTTGATTTTTAAGAAAGTTATGGTGAAAAAAAATTTTCGGAAAAATGATAAGGGGGGACCCTTACAAAAATTTTCAAAATTTCAAAATTTTCAAAATGCTTATATTGCAATTATTGATATGTAGAATGACTAAGGGTGTCAAAACATAAACAAAATGTCATTATTTTTGGAAATCGCTTGATTTTTAAGAAAGTTATGGTGAAAAAAAATTTTCGGAAAAATGATAAGGGGGGACCCTTACAAAAATTTTCAAAATTTCAAAATTTTCAAAATGCTTATATTGCAATTATTGATATGTAGAATGATTAGGGTGTAAAAAATAAAATGCATATGAACCTTGATTTAAAAATTTTCAAAATTTCAAAATTTTCAAAATGCTTATATTGCAATTATTGATATGTAGAATGACTAAGGGTGTCAAAACATAAACAAAATGTCATTATTTTTGGAAATCGCTTGATTTTTAAGAAAGTTATGGTGAAAAAAATTTTCGGAAAAATGATAAGGGGGGACCCTTACACAAATTTTCAAAATTTCAAAATTTTCAAAATGCTTATATTGCAATTATTGATATGTAGAATGACTAAGGGTGTCAAAACATAAACAAAATGTCATTATTTTTGGAAATCAAAACGCTTGATTTTTAAGAAAGTTATGGTGAAAAAAAATTTTCGGAAAATGATAAGGGGGGACCCTTACACAAATTTTCAAAATTTCAAAATTTTCAAAATGCTTATATTGCAATTATTGATATGTAGAATGACTAAGGGTGTCAAAACATAAACAAAATGTCATTATTTTTGGAAATCGCTTGATTTTTAAGAAAGTTATGGTGAAAAAAATTTTTCGGAAAAATGATAAGGGGGGACCCTTACACAAATTTTCAAAATTTCAAAATTTTCAAAATGCTTATATTGCAATTAAAGAGAAAAATAAAAAAATTTTTTTTTTTAAATTTGAAAAAAATTTCGGAAAATTTTCAAAATGCTTATATTGCAATTATTGATATGTAGAATGACTAAGGGTGTCAAAACATAAACAAAATGTCATTATTTTTGGAAATCGCTTGATTTTTAAGAAAGTTATGGTGAAAAAAATTTTCGGAAAAATGATAAGGGGGGACCCTTACAAAAATTTTCAAAATTTCAAAATTTTCAAAATGCTTATATTGCAATTATTGATATGTAGAATGACTAAGGGTGTCAAAACATAAACAAAATGTCATTATTTTTGGAAATCGCTTGATTTTTAAGAAAGTTATGGTGAAAAAAATTTTCGGAAAAAATGATAAGGGGGGACCCTTACAAAAATTTTCAAAATTTCAAAATTTTCAAAATGCTTATATTGCAATTATTGATATGTAGAATGACTAAGGGTGTCAAAACATAAACAAAATGTCATTATTTTTGGAAATCGCTTGATTTTTAAGAAAGTTATGGTGAAAAAAAAATTTTCGGAA